>CATIWR010656906.1:0-13526 GCA_949677035.1 Omphalea diandra | reverse complement strand
CATGCAGGCTGAAGTGGCAATTAACTCTCCTAGGATCAAGTATATTGATCGCCAAAACTCTTTACTGCGGATCGAAAATGGGTCAATGAAGCAAAGAATTTCGGCCTTTTCAAGTGAACTTATGTTCAAAGAAGGTTAGAGTAACATTAATCGATCATATTTCTAATCAAGACCGAGTTATATAAGTGTAGTAATATCGCATATTGTTGGTGTACGTAGCTCAATATGAGGAACTGAAAAACGAAAGAGACATTCTGAAGCAATTACACATGGTGAAACACCAGCTGCCAGCTGAGCTTTTCAAAACAACACCAGGCGGGAATAACTATCCCAGTCTCAGTATGAGCATGAATCACTCTGCTTTCAATCCCTTTACAGAAGCTAGTACTGCTGCTGGGATACCGCAGATTATGGTCAATCAGCGCGGAACTGAACAGACTATGAACAGGGATTCTTCTGATTTCAATTGATTGTGTCACCAGATTTTCATTTTTGTGCTTGCTTATCTCTTTTTTTGTGAAATATATTGGGCTTGTTGCGTCTATTTTCTCCTATTAATTTATCTGTATGACTTGGGTGCTCTTTCTCTTTTGTTATAGTACCCATAAAGGTTTTTTCCTTTTTTTCCTTCAATAAAGAGGTACTTAGTGGTCAGTTTTATTGTGTATACTGTATGATATTATTAAATAAAATTTTAAATTATTTGTAAAACTTATTAATTATTTATAATAAATTTATTAAAAATAAAAATTATTTAAAATGATAAATAATTATATAAATTTGTAAAATTATTATAAATACTTCTTTCATATATGATATCGTAATACACGATATTTATAGTGTTATAGGTTGAACCTTTATGCATGATACTAAATGCATTTTTGTGCTATCTATCGAGTTCTAATGTAATGTTTTGAAAATCAAACTGAATCATTGGATCAATAAAATAAGGAATCAGACTAATGTCGGATTCGGTTTGAATCAAACTAATTTTTAGTATTTTTTTAATTATTATAATTTTATTTATATATTTATAATATTTTTTCAAAATTTTTAAAGATATTTTCATAATACTTTTTAAATTTTATTTACTATAGAACCAATTGAATTGAATAGATTAGATCGATCGAACCGTGTACTTGTTAGCTAATTGATTCACTGACCAATCCAATTTTAAAAATATTGATTAAATTATACATATTTTTCTTTATAATATTAATAATTTAACATAAAATTATACATATTTTTCTTTTTTTTAATTAACTTTCTATATAACTCGAAATGGTACATTAAATGTAACTAATCTTTTTAGATTTAGAACGATTTAAATAGATTTATTTATATCCAGCTTAATCAATTTATGAAAAATTATACTTTTACAATGTTAATAGATTCTTAATCTAAAACAATAAGAGAGAATTGCATTCTCTTACTATGTTAGTCAATATTTATTATTATTAAGACTAAAGATAATTATTATCTATTGATAATCTCTTATAGGGATTGTGAATTAATCCAAAATCTACTTTCATTCTTATGATACAAAACACAAAATTGCATTCTTTTAGCACTTTAACTTAATGTGCACCTATTAGTTTTGCAATCGAAATTTGTGACATTAATTACTCAATCAAGATTCATTTTCATGAAATTCTTCAGTTTTTAAGTGGGGGGTGGGGGGGGGAAGAACTTCTTTAGAAATTATGTTGCAAAGTTCAAAGTCAAACATAAGTAAAAATGTGGTTCCAATATACTTTGAGTCTATGAAGCTAATTATTTTTTAAAATATGTAAAATGTTACATTCATTATGAATATTTCATGTTCTTGTCCGTTAGATGATTGAGAGAGAGATATGAAAGACAGAGATTGGTGTGGTGGAACTTCCGTGCATTCGAATGCCATGTTCCAAATAAAAAAACGAACTTTGAATTTCATGCTAAATAAGAAATTTTCTCCACGGTTTCCATTTCTGCCACAGGATGAATGTCCTAATTTAGATTTGTTACCAACAAATTTAGATTTGTTACCAACGAAAGCACCATGTATTAATTCAGATATATATATATGTAAATTCGTTTGTAGGTTTAAGAGAGGAGAACACATGCATTTGGGTCCTTTTATATGTAATCGATGCATATATATTTAACGTAGAGGTTGGTTTAATTTTAACATAACCTAAAATTTATTTTATTTTTAAATAAATTTTTAATATTTGGATACATTAACATACAAATAAAATTAATTTCAAATGAAATAAATTATATATTTGATTCAGTTATAGAATTCAATAAAATATTTATATTATTTTTTTCAAATATGTTTATAAATATAAATAGTAAACAATAGAGAAAGGAGAGATGAGTATGTTTAATATTGCTATCAGAGAAATCTGACTTTAAGATGAAGAAATAGTATGTGATTATAGATTTTTTTGAATATAAGTTTTATAAGTAAAAAATTGTTATTGATAAAATCTTCAACATATGAACTTTTTTAAAATCAAATTCTTTACTTATAAAACTCACATTGATAAAAGTTATAATCAATTAAAAGAGAATTTTTTTTTTTGTCCCAAAATCAGATTTCTTTAATGAAAATGCCAAACATGCTCTAGGTATTGGATTGGAATCAATATACATTATTAAATTCAGTCTTAAAAATAGTTTAAAATCATTATTTGTTGTCGAATAATTGTACATAATACAGTCATGTATTGTTATTTTATATTATATTATAGAAAACTTTCATATGAAAATAAATTAAATAAAAAAACAGAAAACTCAATTACAATAATAAAACAACTTTCTAAATTATAAATACAAAATAAAAAAAAGTCTAAACATAAAGTTTAGATCATATAAAAAAATATTTTGAACAAAAAATTAGAAAAATTTTAAAAAATAATATTATAAATTACTTCTAAACAGAAAATTTAAAAAAAAAACCCTACCAAGTAAAAGTTCTAAAGAAGAAGTAAGATATTCTTAAAAGAAAATTAGAAAATTCTAAAAAGCAAAAATTCTAAACTATTTCTAAATAAAAAATTAGAAAACCTAAAAAGTAAAAATTCTAAATAGGAATAAAAAATTTAAATTAATTTTATTGATTATTCAAAATTTTAAATATATATATGGGCAAACGATAATATAATAGATTATTATAAATTACTTTATTTACGTTTAATATATTTTCTCTTAAAATTATATCACACAAAATTGAAAGTATGAATTAATAAACAATCTTTTATCATAATTATCTCTCTCTCACACACATGCACATATATATGATTTATAATTCTTTATTAATTCTATTTTTTATTATAAAATACTTTATATTTTTTGTTTGATTGATTATTAGGAATTGTTTTATTCAAGTTCAACAAAATTTCTAATAATTATATTACATAAGATTGAAAATATAAATCAATAGATAATTTTTTGTTACAATTAACTTTGTAAATAATTATAAGTTTTAAAATTTTTATTTTATTTGCTTAACAATAATTTTCATAAAATAATAATTAATTTTTAATTATTATGAGTGCATTAATTTTAAATTATTTAAATAATTAACTAATTAAAAAAAATAAATATTAAATTTATTTAAATTTTATGATTATAATCATATCTTACATAATATAGGTTCACTAGTAATAATATCATTATTATACACACCTTTAACACTCTCCATGTAGTACAACTTGCCAATTAACTTTTATCACTTAATTGAAATAGGCTGACACATCACCATCATCTTCGATATATAAATCTTAGCCAAGGCTGATCAGTTTCGATTCGGATTCAAGGTTTTAAAAAAACTTAGAATCACACTAACGAATCGGTCCTTTAAAAGACTAGATCGAATAAAATGAATGACATGAATCAAATTGAATCGAAAATCAATTCTGTGTTTGTTCGATTTTTCAATACTACTTAGTTATTTTTTTTTGTTTGACTCCAATTCTAAATTTATTTTTTAAAAAATTTCATAATTGTAATTATTTTAATCTTATTTTATTCATACAAACTATCTTTTAAAATATTATAAAATATATTGTAAAATAAAATTATTTATTTTGAATGCATAAAATTAAAAAAATAAATTTATAATTATAAAAAGAATTATTTTAAGTAATATTCAAGAGTACAAATATATAATATATTTACAATATTTAATTTTTATATTTTTATTTAAATATAAAATATATACATGTATTAAATTAATATATAATCCTATATATATATATATATAATCGGTTCTTTGGTTCGGTTTCAATTTAGTTCGATTTAAATTCGGTTATCAATATAATTCTTAAAGGAGGACTGAGATCGAAATTAATTTTAAATTAATATAGGTTTAGTTTTAGTTCAATCCTAGTCTTTTTTTTTATATTTTCGATCCAGTATTTATTTCAATTTCAATTTTTCATTCAATTCAGAAAACCCCGATAACCATGTTAAGCCCTAATCTCAACACCACAATGTAGTCTTCCTTTGGTTTGAAATAAGAAAATATCATATATATATATTTTTTAATTTCAAATTCGATTTTAAACGAGTATTTATTATTTATCAAATAATTATATTAATAATTTAAATTTTTTCATAATGATATTATAACATAATTCTAATTTATCATATAATAAATAATTTAATTTTCTCAATTAACAAAAAATATAATATTAGAAGTTTGACTATTCTAATATTTTTAATTAATTACAAAATAATACTAGAAGTTTAATTATTTGAATTTTAGTTAATGTTAAACTATACAGAAGTTTGTTATTTTAATGATATTGTCCTCACCTGTATGGAATAGACTAGATCTATTTATTACAAGTTAAGTTTGGCATATATCAAGCTAGCATCGTATGATAGAGTCAGCTTGGCCCATGATCGTTTACACTAGGCTCTTTAGCCTATTCAAATCATCTACGCTACAAAGGATGACTCATCCTCATTCAATTTAATGAGGACAATTCATTCTTTTTCTTATCTAAGAATAAGACATACTGCCTCATACACTATCTATATAAGGAGCTTTTAGCCAAGTATGTCATTCATTATATCTCACACTTAATCACTCTCTCAAGCAGTCAGCTAATTTTACCATTGGAATGGATATCTAGCACAAGTCCTCTCATTTCTTCCTTATTTTGTAGGTCTTAGTAAAGAGACTCGAAAATTATTAGCTCGGTAAGAAATCAGTTCATCAATTAGTGTGGTAAGCAAAACTAGTTTGATAGCTCTTTACTGTTAAGTCATGGCCTCTCTCAATATTGACCTAAACCACTAAAAACAACAAGACGATTCAAAGATTTCAAGCCTCATTGATGCCCCATCCCGACCCACATATTGAACCGCCTACCACTCCATCCTTGATAAGATCAAAATAACATGACTCTCACATGATCTCAAAATCATCAAGCCACTGTTTGCCTAATTGTTGCGTATAAGGTTTTCAATTTAGTCCTCCGAGAACTCAAACAGACTATTATACAAAAATGTGAGCTTGCAGCTTAGCTAGGGTGCCATCGCCTGCCCCACCACCTAAAATATATAATCAAAACCCTCATTCATTCCCCTCACATGTTGTCATTACATAGTTTAGGTATTCCAGTTAAATTTTAAATTTTCTCCCTATGATAGAGTTCAAGGATATATTAGTTGGATCTACTTCTTTCTTCATGGCACCCAGCTCGCTTATATTCTTCGTTTTACTCTCATGCATTATTTTATCTAAAGATGTAAACAGACTCAAATTATAGAAGGACATATGATATTATCTTAACTAGTATGAGTTAGGCCCAACTTATCTGCTACGAGTCAGTTCAATATATATCATGCCAATATTATATGATAGAGTGAGCTCAACCTATAATTTTGCATGTTGGACACTTTAGCCTAGTGAGTCATCCATTTCACATAGGATGACCCATCGTAGTTGAATTTAGCAAATATAGCTTATACTTTTCCTTATCTAATAAGGACAATTATCTTGCACTTTAAGAAGCTTTTAACTAGTTATTTCATTTAGTATATCTCATATACTCAATTAATCTTTCAAGCAATTAATTGACTTTACCATCGAAGTGAATATTTGACATAAGGCCAAACTTTTCTATCACCCTTTCTCTATTTTATAGGTCCTGGCTAAAGAGATTCAAATACTATTAGTTGGATACTAAATTTAATTCATATTATAAAAAATTTTGCTATTTAATTCTAGTTAGAAAGTTTCGCTGTTTAAGTTTAAAAAACAAATAGCTAAGAATAGTAATAAAAATGATCTTAAAAGAAAATACAATTAGAAATGATAATTAAAGCTATACTCTTTTCTTATATTGAAATGATAAATTTTTCTTTAGAGAATTTTAGGGTTACACATATATTAAAGTTATAATCAAATTGTTCAAATATAATACGATCAAAAGTTAAATAATTTGTTATAAAATACAAATATTTCTAATAATGTAGCAAATTATTTAGTTTTTTAGGTATTTAAATTTTTTTCATATTTAACAATCCGAGAAGTTTAACTATTTTAATTTTAAAAGGATTGCATGTTATAAAAAGTTACAAAAAACAATATAGGAATTTAAAAAACGATGAGTTCTGGGAAGTTAATAAACAATATAAAAAGTTTGATAATATAAAATAAGAATAATACCACAATTTAAAATATTTTATTAATTTATACTATAACTATAAATATATTATGCAATGTACATGTTAGCAATTACTAATTTTTTTTAAAACTATATCAATCTAATTTACTTGCTTTGTCCCAAAATGATTGACAAAAATTCATTTTCACGAGAATTAAGAAAGTTAATTAATTATAGTTATTTTGTGTATTTTAATCAATTTCTTACTAAAATAACGCTATTTTTTTTTATTTTACAATAGTAATAAAGCATAGTTATTATTGGAACTACAAAGTTGGTGATAATATTAAAATACTAGGAGTGAAATGATTATTGGAACTTAAAAAAATTTATTGAAGGGTTTTTTTTTTTTTTTGCATCAAAAATATAAATTCAAAGTAAAAAATATTAGTAATTTATTGATGGTGTGGAAATAGATATCAATTTATTGATAGTGCGAAATTAAGAAAGTTAATTAATTATAGTTATTTTGTGTATTTTAATCAATTTCTTACTAAAATACCCCTATTTAGTTTTTTAGTTTATCAATATTAATAAAGTATAGTTATTATTGAAACTATAAAATTGGTAATGATATTTAAAATATTAGCAGTAAAATGATTATTGGAACTTAAAAAAAATTATTGAAGAGTATAATTTTTTCCTTTACATCAAAAATACAAATTCAAAGTAAAAAATATTAGTAATTTATTGATAATGTGAAAATATGTGTAAATTAATAAAAGTGTATTAGATAATTATTTGATTAACTATCAATCAAAAAAGAAAATTATCAATCATTTTGAACGTTCGTAATCTGGCGGGTAACAGAGGGAAGGAAATTGTTGTGGATCAACAACGCGTTGAGGGATTTGATTCGGTTGTTACGCTCGAGGAGGATGGGCTTGAGTTGGCTGATGATAGAAGGGGAAGGAGGGAGGGCCCAATAGCTTTGGGTCAGGTTACAGATTTGGCTTTGGATGATGGGCTTGTTGAGATGGTGGGTCAGTTAGCTGATGGGCAGACAACTCATGAGGTCTATGGCTCCAATGGTCATTCTTTATCGGCAGGTCCTGGCCCCCGGACTGCCGGGCCCAATGATTTGTTTAAGTTGGAACTGCAGGGGTTCAGGTCATCGCCGTGCAGTTCCTGCTTTATGAGAGTTAGTTGTACTCGCAAAGCTGACCTTGTCTTCCTGTTCGAGACCTTAGTGAATTCTAATAAAATTGAACAAATACGTATTAAGTTGGGTTTTGCTGGTGCATTTGCTGTTGATTGCGATGGTCGTAGTGGGGGTATTGCGGTCCTGTGGCGGTTGTATAACTTCTAGGCGATTTCTGGTTTTTCGAGAAATCATGTTGATGGTGTTGTGGAGGGCCGGTCTGTTGGTAGGTTTCGAGTAACTGGTTTTTATGGGTTTCCAGAAAGGCATCGTCGCAGGGCTTCTTGGCAATTACTCGGTTCTCTTAAGTCGGCCTCTAATCTGCCATGGTGTTGCTTAGGTGACTTTTTAATGACATGCTCCATGCCGACGATAAATGGGGCAATGTTGAGCATCCTACTTGGTTGTTTCGGGGTTTCAGAGAAGTTGTGTCTGATTGTGAGTTTCATGATCTTCCCCTTATTGGCTATTCCTACACCTGGGAACGCGGAAGGGGGACGGATCATTGGGTACGTGAACGTATGGATTGGGTTCTTTGTACAGGTGACTGGATGGATCTCTTCCCGGTTGCTAGAGTTCTTAATCTGTCTGCTCCAATTTCGGATCATTCACCTTTTTAATTGGAGTCTACCCGTCATACTCATATCATGCATAAGGTCAAATTTCGTTTCGAGAATAGTTGGTTGCTAGAACCTGAGTTGGTTTCAGTTGTGGAAGGTAATTGAGCAAGCTCTGTTTCCCATGATTTGATTTCTAGATTGGATTCTTGCTCTTCCTGTTTGGGTTCTTGGGGGAAGGTTCTTGCCTGTAAATTCAAAGATCGTATTAATTCTCTTAAGGCCGAGATTGAACGGCTTCGTTGTTTGGATGACTCTGGCTCTGCTGCTTTGTTAAGAAGGGAGAGGATTGCTTTGTCTAATTTGTTATTGCAGGAAGAACTGTTTTGGAAACAAAGGGCAAATAAGTTTTGGCTCAAGGATGGGGATGCCAACACTTGTTTCTTCCATGCGTCGGCTTCGGCAAGGAAAAAGCGAAATTAGATTCATGGATTGCTGATATGTGTCGTATTGCTAAAGACTACTTCTCTTCTTTGTTTTCGAATAGTTCCGACTGCTATGAGCCGGTTACTAATTGTGTGAAGCTTATGGTTTCAATAGAGGATAATGATACGTTACTTAAAATATATTTGGATATGGTGTTTATAATGGAATGAAATAGATTGGATTGGTTTAAAAAAAAATTTATGTTTGGATTGAAAAAAATAAAATGGAATGAAAGGGTTTGATAAACTCTCTCAAATCCTTCCAAACCATTAAAATGCAAACACCTCATGGGTTTAGAAAATTTGAGCACCAAAATTACATATTTACCCTTAATTTAAAATTATAAAAAATTAATTATTCACATTTTTTATAAATAAAAATAAAATATAATTTTTAAATAATAACAATAAATTTCTATTTTAATATTAAATATTTGATAAATAAACAAATAAAAAAAATTATATTTAAATGTATAAGGATATATTTGTTAATTTTAAGTTAATATTATATTTCATTTTAGTGCAAATAAATAAAATCAATTTTAAATCATTCATTTTCATTCCTATCATCCTAAGCATAAATATCATTTAACACTTTCTTTTTAAACCAAACTAATCAATTTCATTCCATTAATAAGTCTTCTATTTCATTATAAACACTTCGTCCAAAGACAGTGTTACTGATTTCTCTGAAGAAGAGTTCCGAGTTGCTGTATTTCAGATGCATCCGGATAAATAGCCGGGACCAGATGGCTTCAACCCTGCCTTTTACAAAAAGTTTTGGAAGTTGATTGGACCCGAGGTGATTTCTGCTTGTGTTGGTTGGTTGAACAGATTGGAGTTTCCGAATTCTCTAAATGATACTAATATAGTGTTAATTCCGAAGTGTGATTCTTCAGAATCTATGAGGGATCTTCGCCCGATTGCTATTTGTAACGTCCTTTATAAGATTATTGCAAAGGTCTTAGTGAATAGGTTGACGTTGTTGTTGCCCAATATAATTTCTACTGCTCAGTCCGCTTTTGTTCCAGGGAGATCGATTTATGATAATGTTTTAGTGGCTTTTAAGCTAATCCACTTTATGAAACGTAAGACTAGGGGTAAATTGGGAGATGTTGCATTAGAAATCGACAGGCTGATGATCGTGTTGATGGGGGGTTTTTGCGCTCTATGCTTCTCAAGTTGGGTTTTGAGTCCAGATGGATTAGCATGGTCATGCTTTGTGTAACCACAGTTTTCTTATTCGGTTTCAGTTAATGGTCATGATGTGGGTCCGATTAAGCCGGGCCGGGGTTTAAGACAAGGCGATCCTTTATCGCCTTATCTGTTGATCTTGTGTACGGAAGGGTTGTCGGCTTTGATAGATAAGGCTGCGAGGGCTGGCTCTCTTCACGGAAGTAAAATTTGTTAAAATGCTCCGCGTGTTTCTCATTTGCTTTTCGTTTCGCAGACGACAGTTTCTTCTTCTTTCGAGCCACTGTAGATGAGTGCTTACCTATGAAGCATATTCTTGCCACTTTTGAGGCTGCTTCAGGCCAAGCAGTTGAATCTTGCCAAATCTGGGATTTTCTTCAGTAATAATGTTTCTGCTCCACTTCAGGAAGACCTGTCTACTTGCCTTGGTGTGTCTTCCCCTTTGAATACGGGGCGTTTTGGAAGCTCTTTTGCTTATTGGCCGTAACGAGAAGACGGTTTTTGCTTATTTAACGGATCGGGTCTGGAAGAGGCTAAACGGTTGGACTGGTGGATTTTTATCTCAGGCCGGGAAGGAGATCCCAATTAAATCAGTTGCGCAAGCTATCTCTACTTTTTGCATGGGTACTTATTCCTACGTCGCTTGCGGACGAGCTTCAACGTATGTTGAATTCTTATTGGTGGGGTCCAAAGCGTAGTGGAGTTAGAGGTCTTAATTGGCAATGCTGGGACAGGCTGTGCGTTAGAAAGAATGTGGTGGCATGGGCTTCCGTAATTTCCATTGCTTCAATTTGGCGATGTTAGGGAAATAGGGTTGGAAATTGGTTTCCGATCCTAATGCTCTTATTTCTCAGATCCTCAAAGCAAGATATTTCCCTAGAGGAGAGTTTCTATCAGCTCAACTAGGTTATAAACTGAGCTATACATGGAAGAGCATTTGGAGTTCTCAATCATTGTCTGAGGCGAGGGTGTCGATGGAAAGTTGGGAATGGCCAGAAAATTCATGTCTCGGTTGATCCTTGGGTCAGAAAATTTGGCTGATTTCAGGATTGCGTCGCCGCCAATCACTTGGCTTGAGGAGTTGAAGGTTTGTGATCTCTTGATCCCTGGCTGTTTGGAGTGGGACCATGAGTTGTTGGAAGATCTGCTTATTCCTTCCGATGTTGTGGTCTTTCTTCAAGTAATTCAGATGATTGTTTGATTTGGCATCTGACTAGAAATTGGTTTTATGCCGTTAAATCTGGTTACGGGGTAGCTATGAGTGAAAGGAATTTTGATTCAATTTACAGAGTTCAGGGTGAGTGAAAACGTTTATGGGCTGTGAATGTCCCTCCAAAGTTACGACATTTTCTTTGGCGTGCTTGTCGAGACGTTCTGCCAACTCGTGAGCAGTTGCATAAACGAGGTATCCCTGTATTTGATTCGTGTGTTTTCTGTGGTAATAGTGTTGAATCTGTCAGGCATGTTTTTTTGGATTGTGACTTTGCTAAAGATTGTTGGAGAGCGGCTGGTGTTGATGTGAACTGCGGGTCATTTTCTTCTTTAAAAGATTGGTTTTTCAATATTCTGATCCATAAAGCTGATGCGGTTGTGGGGAAAGTTGCTGCTTTGCTTTGGTCTATTTGGGATCAGAGGAATGATGTGCTTTGTCCTACTGCAACAGGTAAACTTTATTGCGATGACTGTATTATGTGATTGGCTCTCAGCTCGTAATGATGAAACGTCGGCCTCTAATTCTAGAGAGCGGTCTGCTAGATTGATTCGGTTGACTAAGCCTGCTGTGGGGTTTCTTAAATGCAATGTTGATGCCGCCCTCAATGCAATGTTGCAACTATTATCGGTGAGGGTATAGTTGTCCATGATCATTTGGGGAGTTTTGTCAGCTGTTCTTCTCGTTGGTTTGATGGTCTGTGCCAGCCAAAAGAAGCTGAAGCGCTGGGTTTGCGGGAGGCATTGTCATGGTGTCTTTCTATGGATATGCAGAACGTTATCTTTGAGTTGGATTCCAAGCTGGTTGTTGATGCTGTCCTTGTTGCTGCTGTTGATTTAACTGAGTTTGGTTCTCTAGTTCAAGATTGTGTATCACTCTTATCTTCTCATAGAAACTTTAAAATTGTTTTTGTAAAACGACAAGCTAATGTGGTCGCTCACGAGCTCGCTAGAGCGTCCCATTCTTATGCTCGTTGTTCTATTTGGCAAGAGCCACCTTCTGTTCTGGGCGCTCTTCTTGCCTCTGATGTATATTTTGTTCCTTAATGAAGTTGTTTGTTCGCATTCAATATATATATATATATATTACAAATATATTTTATTTTTAAATTTTTTAAAATTTTAGATCATTTACGAATATCAAATGAAAGGGCATAAAGCTCTTCTATTTTGTTACTTCTCCAACTATTTCCACGCAGGCTAATGAGGACCATAGATTTCGAACGTTGCCTAGATTTATTTTCCTGATAAATGCATGTGCGCCACGTGTGAAATCTGAAAATCTAATCCACTTTTGAATTTTTTTCTTTGAGATTTTTTTAAAATCTACTGTACACAGAACACGTGAAAAACAGGCAAACAGAGACCGTTTCTAACGAAAGTAAGGGTAACATTATCTGTTATGAAATCGGTTTTTTACTTCTTTTCCTTAATTTGCTTGACATTTTTTTAATCTGCAACACAGTCAATTTCCACCTACTCCATTCCTCGTCAGTTTTTGCAATTTGCTCCTTGTATTCCTGCTTTTCTATTCCTCGCCCCAAGCTCTTTTTTTTTATTTGGTGTTTCTACAGTTTGAAATTTATTTTTCCTTAATTAATGCAACCGTGTTTCCGTGGGGGGTGACACCAAATCCTACTTCATGTGTTATAAATCTGAGTTTGGTGGATCAAGTTTCAAACTACATTATTGCAATTATTGGGTCATGTTTGATGTTCGTTTGCGTGTCATTATCAAACTCTTAAATTCAAAAATTAATTAAAATTTTTAATTGTGTCATTAGTTCAAAGTTTATTTTTATATGTTTCAACTAAAAAACTTTTAAAGTTTAATTTCAAAATTCATAATTTTATAACTTTATTTTTCATATTTTATAATCTATCATACTACCGAATTTTAATAGCGACATTATGTAATTAATAAAAATAAAAATATTTATTTCATATTTAATTAATTATTTTATATAAACTGTACTAATACCATAAATGCTAAACTCATATTTTTCATCTAAAAATATTTGATAAATTTTTCTTTTTGGTCTGTCCTAAAATTTTATCCACTTTTTTTTTTTTTAAGATTATAGTTAATTAAGCAAATGTCAAAAATATTCTTGTTAATAACATAAATATTCTCATTGACAATAAATTACGACCACTAATTTTTGACATTGAATTTATATGTTTAATAAATATGTTAAAGTTTCAATGTCATTTTATTTGAATATATTACTCTTATTATGTTGCAATGTCATTTTATTTGAATATATTACTCT
>CATIWR010656876.1:0-10874 GCA_949677035.1 Omphalea diandra | reverse complement strand
ATTCATGGTTAAAAGAAAAATTAATAATAATATTTATTTATCTATTAAACTTGATTTTCTTGATGAAATTTATAGAGAAATTCTAGCTTGGAGAAGATTTTCCTCATCTTTTTCTCTTCCCTCTATCTCTCTTTTTTTTTTTCTCTTTTTTTTGCCGTCCCCGGCTCTGTTTCTTCTTGTGCTTGTGCGTGTTTTGTTTTTAAAACACGACTCAGTCCTTTTTTTTTTTTTTTTTATCAACTCATTTCAATATTAAGTTTAGCTTGTGTTTGCACAAGTGGTAAATGCTTGCCTAAATAATTCCTCCTTCTCGGATTCAACTCGCATCTCTTGCATCTTGGCTCTTCTTTTTTTTTTTTTTTTTTTTCCAAAACAGGTTGTTACATGTACTATAATATGAATTATATATTAAAATTATAATGAAAGATTTATGATCATAATATATACAATATATAAAATTAACATATATGTTTATAATACATATATGTTTATAATACATGGTTTTCAAAACTGGACTGGATCTATCGGTCGGACTAGTAAAATCAGGATTCGGACAATAGTTTGGTTCGATTGAATATAAAAAATTGTCCTCCTAAAAACCAATCAAACCCAAAAAAATCATTGAAAACCAAAACTAAATCAAATCGGTTTAACTTAAAATTATATTATTTTATGAAAATATTTAAAATTTTTAAAAATTACACTATTTTCCTCAAATTTTAAAATATAATTTTTATTATTTTATCATATTATATAATTTGTTTATATTTTTAAAATATTTTTAAAGTATTATTTATATATTTTTTCAACAAAAATAAAAAAATAATTCTATTAAACCATATAGATTAAATTGATCATATTAAAAATCTGCTAAATAATTTGTTCTGTCTCCGATCTAGTTTTAAAAACATTGTCAAAATATCACATTTTATTCCACTTTTGAGTCATAGAGAGATAATATAACAATAGCATGTGAGAAACACATATTAAAAAAAAAAAAACCTATTCGTAATAGTATTTGACTTTAGAATTTTAAAACACATTTGTGACTTATTAACAATTATTTTAATAATGTATCAAACTATAAATTATATGAAATGATAAATAATTACATAATAAAAAAAATTACCTAAATACTTAACAATATATTAATTATAACATCATAATAGGATAACATATATGATTTTGTAGTATTTACCTTGGAATTAATATTCCTTATATATTAAAAATTCAAACCCTATATATATATATATATATATATATATATATATATATATATGCCAAATTTCAAAAAGTTGTGATATAAATAGTTGGGAGTTTTGGAAATTGCAACTCATTGATTCTCTCTCTTCTAATCCAATCCTCCGAAAACGACAACTAGCAACGTCTTGACAAGTTATGAATTTAGTGATAAATCTATGAAAGCTAAATGAGAAGAAACAAATTCTTTAATCTCCCATGTAGTGATCAAACGCTTCTTATATCTACCATCTCCTCTCTTTAGCCACTATGAGTCCTCATTTTCGTACTTCTCCAATGAAAATAAATTTTATTGAAAAAAAGAGAAATTTTTTTTTTAAAAAAAAATGGCCACAAAGATGATCATTTAACATTTAGTTCACTTGGTATTGCAATTATAGTTAAAATTGTGAAATCTCAAGTTTGAATCTAAATTAATAAGTCACAATTAATAAAAGTATGCGAACAAAACCATACCGCATCAAATCAATTTGAACACAATGAAAGGAGGCTAAGCCTTCACCAACAAAGCAATCCCAATATCAACTCAGTCCAATACTAGCGCCTAAAACCAGCTCAATAAAATCACTAAAACCCTCAGAGCCTTAACGAGATAATGCTAGTTCTGGAGCATTTGAGTCCATTAGGCCATCACCAAGGGACTCTCTCGGACATTGTGGCAGGGAATGAGAACCAGTGGGTGGAGCTGCCAGTGGAGAGGGAGATTGACAGTAAGGAGCAGGAGTAGCAGTAGTAATAGGTAGTGATTTGCGTCTCACAGCCATGACGATTACGTGCAACTTTTGGCCTTTACTGTAATTTTCAACATTGCCAAAGATGACTGTATAGGATTGTTGATGTTGCATGAGTTGTAGTCTTCCTTGTTTACTATGAAGATTGAGTTCTCCTTCCTTGTATTTAAAAACTGTATAAAATTTTTTTAAAAAAGCTTAGTAATATAATTAAGTAGTTGATTTATGAGTGTAATTGTAACTTGGAAAAATCACGATGATATAAATTTTATTAATAGTTGAGAGTTTCTGAAACCCAGCTATAGCTTGGTCAACTTGCAATCCACCAATCTTAGGCTCAATCAACACAATAAAATTAATTTTCTATATTCTAATCAAATCTATCATGATCCTTTAGAAACGACCAATAGCCTCCTCTTGGCAATTCCATGAATTTACCGATAAAAGCTAAATGAGAAGAAACAAAGTCTCTAATCTCCCATATAGGGATCAAATGCTTCATATGTCTACCATCTCCTCGTCTGAGCCAATATGAGTCCTCCTCTTTATACTCTTATAATGAAAATACATTTTATTGAAACAAAGGAGAGGTTTTAAATATTAGGTTTCGTTTTGCCATGATTTTTACTTATGGAAAATATTGTAGCTACTACCTTCTCTAGACTTTCGTGTTAATTGATTGTTTCTCCATCAAAAAGATAAAAACAAATTAAGCAATTGCTCTTGCCATTATCATGTTTATTTTCATGTCAATATTTTCCAATTTAAAGCTAAAATCAGATAAAATAATTATCCATCCTATCACATTACATCAATATTTATACTTATATAAATTGGAAAAGATATTAATTATCAAAATTTAGCCCATGAAAAAAAAAAAAAACCAGTTGTGCAACTGAACTACTTAGCATGAGCTTATTATTATTTTTTTCATGGGCTAAATTTTGGGGCCTTATATTATGATCATTGTATTAGGTCGGTGATAGTTTATTTTTAAAATTCTGATTGAAAGATCATTTTTTTATTTTTCAGGATTTATTCATCAGTTACTGCAAATAAATAAACTGGCTCCATCTAAATATAATAACTAAAGATAAAAAAATGTTAAAATTGATTTTAAACTAATCAAACTGATCATCAATCTAATTTTCAATTTAATAAAATTGATCGGTCAAATCTGATTTTCAAAATGTTAGAAAACGCATTAATATCTCCTCTAAATAAAAAAAGAAAAATAAACACATTAATATTGGAGGTAGATAGCAGACATAGAGCTGACATTTCAATGGGGAGTTGAATTATCAAACGATCCCTAATACATATATATATATATATATCTTAAAAAGAGAGTACATTATTTTCTTGTAAGCTGGATCGTGCAATAATCCCTATTCAATTACAATTTTCCCTAGATTAACAACACTGCAAAGATTGAATATAAAATTTTCATTAAAAAAGAAAAAAAAAAGGAAATAGTTACATAAAATTATCCTCTATTTGACTGTAGAATAATTTACCAAACAGAACAGTTCAATAATATGATTTCATAAAAACAAATAATGATGAAAACGAAGATTTGCAGGGTACATGTATCTTTCTTTGGTGACCTCTAATAAACTATTAGTTGCAATTCTTGCGTTGTGTAGTATGAATCTAATTAGACTTTCTCAATTAAATAAAATAGTAAAAATAAAGAATTATAATTAAATTAGCATATTAAGTTTTAATAATAATATACTTATTTATATATAAGATAAAAAAATTCATAATTTTACTTCTTTTACTGATTATTTTTTCATTAATTTTAAAATTTTCCATTATGATGTAAGAAATTAAATATTTATTATTGTTAAAATCCTAAAAAAACTATCTATCTTATTAAATATATATATATATATATATATATATATATATATAAACTTTGTAAATTATTGTTACATTTTAATTTGTAGATTGTTAAACTTTGGACATTATTTTTATCTAAAAAATTCTATGTTATTTTCTTTTTATTTAATTAAATGACTAAATGTTAATTATTAACTTACTTATAACACAATAGAATAAATATATATTTCATTACCACTTATAAAAAATATTATATTACTAATATAATTATTTAACAAATAATAAATACTAAATTAAATTTGATGTCATAATTATATTATTAATTTGTGGACCTTATTGGAGGTATTTCATAAAGAGGAATTGAATATCATCTCAAATTCATTCTCTATGCATGAACTCAACTTTTGAGGATCTATCAAGCCTTTTTCTATTCTCACTACAACTCTAAGTTGTCCTATGTAGCTCACCATTGTTATAGTTAGACTCTGCAACCCAATCAAAACCATATTATAAGGTTAAATATATCCATTTTAAACTTTTTTTTTCTTGACATAAATTTTTTAAAAAAGAAAAAATTAAAGGCTTTGACTAGGTTTGAACTTGTAGAACTCATATTAGATGTTCCAAAAAGTTAAAAGTTTCAATTGATAAAAAATAATAATAATAAATTGATTACAAAAATTTCATTAGACAACTATGTAAAAGATATATATACATATAACACTTTCTGAATATCTGTCTTAATGGTGGCTAAATTAATTGGAAAGAGAAAAAGTAATACCTAAGGAACACCAATCACCATAAAATATAGACCTTTAACTGGATGATTCGCCAAACCCATTGTTTCAACTGGGCCAATAACATTTGAGATTGTCATACTTGAGTTCTTCAGTGTGCTATGAATGTATGTGGTTATTGTCTGCCATACCAATAACAATATTATATAAGGTCAAGTCTTCCTTCTAAGTTCTTAAAACATAAGTTCATCTCTTTAAGCAGTTAGATCATATCAAAGAAGTAAGAGTTTATTGTCTTGAATATATTTACAACCATACATGCACATGCATGTGTATATACATATAAAATTGTTAGGTAAATACCTTAGGGCCTTTAAGTTTCCTTAGAGCCACCAGAAGTCGGCCGGTGAGAGCAATAACAAAAGAGTTTCTTTTCTTATTGATTATTTTTTATGCTTAATGAACGAACTCAAGTGGATTCAAAACTGCATTCTTAGTTAATTCAGGCATTGAAACATGTAGGAATCCAAACTGATTTCCCCAAGGTGACTCTGCATTAGGCTTTACCATTTCCTTTACTGATTTGTAGCCATCAATCATCCTAGTATTCAGCAACACCAATGTTGTAGAATGTGTATTCTTCAATTTATCGCTTGTTGTTGCTTCATTTGAAGGTTATGCTTTGACTTGATGGGATGACACCAAAAAGAAAAGGAGACAAAATCATGAAAATCACATTGAAGAATAGCGTGAGCTCAAAATCATCATGAGGAGGCAGTTTGTACCCAATCACTACTAGCGAGAGTTATACAATCGACTTCAATGGCTCAAACAAGGTTTTATGAGTGTTGAAGAATATTACAAGGAGATAGAGGTGTCCATAAGTATAGCAAACATTAAAGAAGATAGTGAAGCTACTATGGCTAGATTCCTTAACGGTTTAAACAAGGACATCACGGATATGGTAGAGTTACTACCTTATATCAAGTTAGAGGATTTGCTTCATAATGCTTTGAAGGTGGAAAAGTCACTCAAGAGAAAGGGCAATAACAATTGATTTTCTTCCACTTCATCATGCAAATCAACATGGAAGAAAGATGATAAGGTTAAATCAACTACGCCTAAAATAAATTCAATGGAAGGTATTTCTTCATCCTTTCAAAAGCAAGGTAAACTTGTATCTGACATTTATTCAAGGTAACTTAAATGTTTTAAATGCCATGAGACATGTCATTACTAAAGAGATTGCCCAAATAAGAAGACTATGATCTTGAAGGATGATGAATATTATTCAGCTAATGAAGTTGAAGATGGAAAAAATGATTTTATGATATCCTTAGATGATGCAACTGATTATGAGGGAGATGAGAATGCAGTTGAAGGTGATTGTCTTGTGACAATGCGGGCTCTAAGCACTTAAGTAAAAGAAGATAAAGATGTCAACCAACAAAAAGAAAACTTATTTCATACTAGGTGTTTTGTCAATAATAAAGTTTGTTATATGATAATTGATGGTGGTAGTTGTACTAATGTAGCCAGCTATTACACGATAGAAAAGCTAGGCTTGCCAACTATTAAGCACCTAACACCCTACAAGCTCAAGTGGTTAAATGCTAGTTGGGAAGTTAGGGTTAACAAGCAAATATTGGTTTCTTTTGCTATTGGCAGGTACAAAGATGAAGTCTTATGTGATGTGGTACCTATGCATGCCAGACATTTACTATTGGGAAGGTCATGACAATTTGATAGGAAAACAAAACATGATGGCTTCATCAACAAGTACAAAACATGATGGCTTCATCAACAAGTACACCATTGAAAAAGATAAGAAGTGGACTATATTTAATTCTTTGTCACCAAAGAAAGTATATGAAGATGATCTCAAAGGCACCAACAAATTGAAAAATGGGAGAAGCAAAAAGAGGATGAATCTAAGAAGAGGAAAGAGAGTGAGAGTGAATTAAGAGAAAAAAAAAGGGAAAAAGTGATAACAAGAGTAAGGCAATAGAAAGAGTAAGTTCGAAAAAGATAGAGAGTGGGGGAAAGAGTTCGGGTTCAAAAGAAATTATTGAGAATAAAAAGAAACATGTGAATTTTTATGCTAACAGAAGTGACATTAAAGATGCGATGTATTGTAATAGGACTATCCTCATACTTATGTATAAGGAATCTTACTTTTCTACTAACGATCTTAATGACACTTTATTTGTGAGTTTGTTTCTCTTTTGTAGGATTTTGGAGATGTCTTTATCGAAGAGATACCCAATGGATTTCCACCCATTAAGGGAGTATCATATTGATTTCATTCCTAGAGCATCAATTCCAAATTGACCTGCTTATAGGAGTAATTCCAAGGAAACCAAGGAGCTTCAAAGGCAAGTTGAGAAGTTGTTGGCCAAGGGATATGTGTGAGAAAGCATGAGTCCATGTGCGGTTCCTGTTTTGCTTGTACCTAAGAAGGATGGAACTTAAAGGATGTGTGTTTATTGTCTTGCAATTAATAATATAACGGTAAAGTATAAACATCCTATTCCTAGGCTAGATGACATTTTTGATAAATTGCATAGATCTTTTGTGTTTAGCAAAATTGATTTAAAAAGTGGATATCATCAAATTCGCATGAGGGAAGGAGATGAATGGAAGACTGCATTTAAAACAAGACATGGTTTATATGAATGGTTAGTTATGCCTTTTGGTTTGACTAATGCACTTAGTACTTTTATGAGATTAATGAATCATGTTTTGTGTCCCTTCATTCGTAAATTTGCAGTTGTATACTTTGATGATATCCTAGTATACTAAAAGAATTCAAATGAACATCTTGAGCATTTAAGGTTAGTACTTGAAGTTTTACAAAGAAAAAAGTTATATGCTAATCTTAAAAAATGTTTTTTTTGTTCAGATCAAATTGTGTTTTTAAGTTTTGTTATTCGGTGCTAAAGGTGTTGAAGTTGACGAAGAGAAGGTAAATGTTATAAAAAATTAGCCTACACCTAAATCGGTAAGCAAGGTAAGATCTTGTTATGGGTTGGCTAGTTTTTATAGACGATTTGTTAGGGACTTTAGCAATATTATTGCATCTCTCACCGAGGTAATAAAAAAAATGTTGGTTTTAAGTGAGGCAATGAATAACAACATTCATTCGATTTGTTAAAGGAAAAGTTGAGTAAGGCACCTATTTTAGCTTTGTCTAACTACTAATACCTTTGAAATTGAGTGTGATGCTTTAGGTTTAGGGATTGAAGTTGTTTTGATGCATGGCAAGAAACTCATTACCTATTTCAACGAGAAGCTTAGAGGAGCTGTCTTAAACTACCTGACTTATGATAAAAAGCTTTATACATAGGTGAGAGCATTAGAGACATGACAACACTACCTATGGCCCAAGGAATTTGTAATTCAAACCGACAATCAATCTTTGAAATATCTCAAGGGACATGGTAAGTTGATTAAGAGGCATGCCAAGTGGAGTGAGTTTATTGAGACATTCCCATACATGATCAAGTAAAAGCAAGGTAAGGACAATGTGGTCTCCAATGCCTTATCCGGAAGGTACTTTCTTATAAACACTATGAATGCAAAGATGTTGGGATTCAAACATATCAAAGGATTGTATGGTGAGAATTCTAACTTTTCTAGTATTTATGATGCTTGTGAAAAGGAGCTTTTAGTAAGTATTATAGAATGGATGGGTATTTATTTAAAGAAAATGCTTTATGTATACTTATATGTTCTATACGTGAATTGTTTGTTAGAGAAGCTCATGGGGGTGGATTAATGGGACATTTTGGGATAGCTAAGACTTTAGACACCTTACAAGAACACTTCTATTGGCCTAATATGAAAAGAGATGTGATTAAGATTTGTGATAGATATGTTACTTGCAAACAAGCTAAGTCTAGAGTTTTATCGTAAGGTTTATATATTCCTTTACCTGTACCTAGTGAACCATGGATATATATTTCTATGGATTTTGTATTAGGTTTACCTAGGTCCAAAAAAGGAAAAGATGTTATTTTGTTGTTGTTGATAGGTTTTCTAAGATGGTACATTTCATTGCCTATAATAAAATTGATGATGCAACATATATAGCTAATCTGTTCTTTGGGGAGATAGTGTGATTGCATGGTATTCCTAAAACTATTGTTGGTGATAGGGATGTAAAGTTCTTGAGCTATTTTTGGAAAGTATGGAATAAATTGGACACTAAATTATTATTTTCTACCACTTTTCATCCACAAACTGATGGTCAAAATGAGGTAGTAAATAAAACTTTAGGTACTTTATTGTGTGCTATCATTCAAAAGAACTTGAGAAATTGGAAAGATTGTTTGCCTTTTGTTGAATTTGTTAATAATCGTGTTATGCATTCTACTATAGGTTTTTCACCATTTGAAGTTATTTACGGCTTTAATCCATTAACTCCTTTGGATTTAGTTCCTTTACCTTGTAATGAAAAAAGTAGTTTGGATGACAAGAAGAAAGCTGAAGTGGTGAAACAATTTCATGAGAATGTGCGAATCAACATTGAGAAGAAGAACCAACAAATTGCATAACAAACAAATAAAGGAAAAAGAAAAGTCATTTTTTAGCCAGGCGATTGGGTGTGGATACATATAAGGAAGGAAATATTTTCAAATCAAAGAAAGTCCAAATTGCATCCACGAGGAGATGAGCCTTTTTAAGTCTTGGAAAAGGTTATGATAATGCCTATAAATTGGAACTACCTAGTGAGTATAATGTTAGTGCTACTTTTAATGTTAGTGATGTTTCTCCTTTTGATATAGGTGATGAGTTGGATTCAAAGGCAAAGCATCTTGAGGAAAGAGGGAATGATGCAAATCAAGTAGCCAAGAGCAAAGATCCATTAGCAATGCCTTAAGGACCAATTATAAGGGCAAAAGTAAAGAAATTCAAAGGGATCATTCAAGATGCAATGTAAGGATTATAGAATAATATTTCCACTATTGAAGATGGCAAGGATTTGGGCCAATTATTGTGGAATAATATTTCCACTATTGAAGATTGGAAGGATTTGAAATATTTTCACTATTGAAGATTGCAAGGATATGGGTCAGATTTTGGAATTAAATGTCTTGAGTTTCCTTGTTTAAATTTGTGACTATTTGGGGAGTTAGTTCAAGTTTTTCTATTTATATTTATACTTATTTAGGAGTTTAACTTTTATTTGTTTTTTTATTTTGTTTGGGATGTAATCCTAGGGGACTATATATATATTGTATCCCACTTATCAAAAGGACAGTTGATTTTTTTCTACAAAGGCTTTGTACTTGTCAGATTAATTCTCAATTTTAATTCTTGCAAATAATCGCTTCGAACAATCACAGTTAATTACATTGATTCGTTCACAATATACCAAGGTCCTTTGGCACAGGTTCACATTTGGGTTGAGGGTTTTCCTTATTCGAACTTAATCTGGCTTTTTGAGGGAGTCGCTTCCAAGCCTAAAGTTGTTGTATCTCAAGGTAGGTCGTTTGGGGTTCGCATCAATAAGGCACCATAAAAATTAGTGGCTTTCATATATTTTGCTTAAGTAATAATCTTTCAAATCCTAACTCTTGGCAGCAATTATGGTTGACACCACCTAAACTATTAATGCACCAATTCCTAGATCAACCTAGAAGGGAAGTGATGGAGTTAGAGGAATATGATGTGCAACATGAGAAATTGGAGATTTTGGAGTATGAGGAACTATAGGAGATGATGGTGGAGCAATTAGACATGTCTAAAATGACTACTTGTGAAACAAAATCAATATGCTCTACTACACCTATATGTATCTCATGATCTCCCACCCCTTTAGGAGGTAGAGGTAAAGATGGAGCTAGAGAAGAATCCCTATGATGTAACGCCTTGACTTAGGGTTTCTTTTTATCCCATTTAATCTTCCTCTAACTTGGATCATTGAGTCTAGCAACATGAAGCTGTAGCTGAATTTATCCTCAATTTATCCTTGCATAAATTGGTGAGTGAAGATAATTAGTGAAAAAACTTAGTGAAGGGATAAACTAATAGATAAAACATGTAATAGATTTACTTTTTTTTTTTCAAACTATTTATAAATATATCAAATCTATACTTAAATAATTAACATAGTATCTAGAATTTTGTAAAGTATTTAATAAGCGTAATTTTCAAAATTCTTTCGAAAATCAAGATGAAATCATACTATATATTTATAGAAGTCAAATATCTCACTTTGCAAATCTCAATTTCATAAAACTACACAATTTTGGATACATCCAAACATAATAATTAAATCCATAATCAATTGCAAAAT
>CATIWR010656871.1:0-43857 GCA_949677035.1 Omphalea diandra | reverse complement strand
TTTCCCAATAGATATCTTAGTGTTCCTCGGAGCTTCCTATATATCTCAGAAATTTGTTGAAGAATTTGAGGACCAATCATGACATCCCCAGTATAGTCTACACTAGAAACCCAGAGTCGTAGGACATCTGCTCCATAGCCTGGTGCTCCCTGTGAACAGTAGACGACTGATACAACATCTAATGCCCCCAAAAGAAAAATCATAAAAAAAGCCTTCTGAAAGAATATTCATCATCACTCACCCCTGCATCTTTCCCCCCTTCAATTACAGTGCGTGGATCTACAACATTGCCCAAAGATTTGCTCATTTTAAAACCTTTCTCATCCAAGACAAATCCATGGGTTATAACATTGGAATATGGAGCCTTCCCTGTAGAAAGAGAATAACCAAAATGACACAGCAAATTACTGGTTTAATGATATATATTTCCCTTAAAAGTGTCAGTGACGTAAATTGTGATAACATGTAGATTTCAGAAATCAAGGTTAGAGATTGTTGCATCTCCTCTTGCATGTTGCAAAAAAGGAACCCTAAAGCATTTCATTTAACCTTGCTACTAAAAGTAACCAAGGTGCTGATTCTGCCATCTAAAAGCATAAATGAAACTATATAACCTTGAAATCAATAATAAAACCATAAACTTGAAATTGAGAACAACACTATAACCATGATTCTTAATGCAGAGCAAAAAACTAACCATTTCTGCGGTAACCACTCCCAACAATTGCAACTTAAGAGGGAAATTATGCACATTTCTTCATCTATCAGAAAAATTGCAAATACTATAATCTTGTCATCAATTGGAAAAGTCACCATTGGAAGGGAGTGGAGGCTAGGGCACAACGACCCAAAGTAAACATACGACAAACACTTATTTCACCTGGTAATATGCAATGTGAAATCATCTCTTCAAAATGAACATGGTTGATAAAGAAAATTTTCCTCTTTCTCTAGGTCAAAATCGAATTCAGATGCTCACTACCTTTTGTAGCAATACTTGTAAGTAAAGAGCTCTGAAACCATCCGCGATGTTGATCTGAACCTTCGAGATACAGATCTGCAGGATAACTGAGGTCAATCCTTTTTCCCAACACAGCAGCCCATGAAGAACCTGAAATAGCACATAAGCACCAGAGAAAGATCAACTGTTAAAAAGTATTAAAGCAAAAGAAAATTGCAATGTTTAAAAAAACCAATTCAAGAAGGCGTTCATATCATCGCACAGCTTGCAGAAAGCCAGAGAACATATAATATCATGACAAATGGTAATACTAGATTCTGACCCAAAAAAAAACAAATCACAAAGCAGAAAAGTGATGCAACAACATAAGAATAAAAACCAAGTTATAATACAGAAAACTCATTTCTGCATGAATAAGCAACTTAATCCAAGCTGCTTTCATGAATGGTCTTGCAGACATGACGATGATAAACAGTTACAATCTCTACCCTTCTGTGATTCCAACACTTTTTGTCCACATACAAAACAAAAATGACATACTTATTATTATTTTGTTGAATACATAGCAGCAGGCAAATTCCACTACTTAAAGTTTAACAACAAGATGTTCCCACTGCTTTGTTTAACCTTGAAATCAATGTGTTCCAATAATGATGCACTTGCAATCATGTTGGCTGATGATGAGATTCTAGATAATCCACAAAAAGAATGATAAGTATTAGGATCAACAAAGTATGCAAATTGATCTTGTGTTTAGTTTACTTGTTTTTTAACAAACCAGTCAGTTATCTCTAATTGATTGTATATCCTACTAGTTAGGTTAGAGACAATTAATTAAAAAGATAGAGCTGCATTGTTTTCTGATCAACAACAGAATTGTCGTCTCTGCAATTTCTCTCAAATTCCTCCCCTTTCTCTCACTTTCTCTGCTTCCAAACACTAAAGTTAGGACTGGAACCCAGGTTAACAACAAAGTTATGCACTTGCACCGTTAAGTGTTTACTTCCTCAGGTTAGACATGGGAAAGGAACACACATGTACTGTTCATACAGCAATAGAAGTCTCGTGGAACTGTAGATACTAACAATCATAAGTCAAGTAAAACTGTAGATAATAACAATTATTCACAATTCTATCAAACTACATGCATTATCAAAAGGTATCAATCTAGCAGCATGATTTTCCTTAAATTTCTTTATAGCAAACAAGGTCCATATTGGCTCATAATTAAACTTTCATATCTCATCATGACCTGAATCAAACCACACATCCATTGTATCTGTCCCTTTTTCATACTCTGATGCTCTATCACAATACTTGTCCGGGAGTAGGTCCTTGACTGTCATATACCACCATGCATCACTACCCTTTTGGGACACTATAGCTGCAAAAGTTTTGATTAAATTCAGAAAACAGATATCAGGACATGAAACTATGATAACTATCAAATCCAAATTCGCAATAAGAGCAACATCAAACTAATAAGAAGGGAAGTAAATGGAAGGAAATAAATGTGCAATAGATAAGGAAGTATCAGTTGAAAACACAATGAATCTTCAATAATCTTTGTTCAAACTGTTAATTAAAAACTCAATGAAGAAAATTAGAAAGCAACTTCTGTTTCTAGAAGGATTACACTTGATATGATCAATAGTCTCTGCATTCATAAGGGGTTCCTTCGATTCCACATGGTAAAATACTGGAATGGGGACGCCCCATGTCCTCTGCCTTGATATGCACCAGTCAGAGCGACTTGAAGTCATTGCAGAAATTCTGTTTTCTGCCTGAAGAATGGTTATGCATTCAGCAATTTAAACAAGAAAATCAAATCACAAAGCCATAACAATTCATGAACTCTGATCAGTATTCTTTGACAGTGCATCAATAATTCTGATGCACTGAACAAACAAGGTTCAAACTACTAAAATTTCATAAATTCCTAAAATGAGAATTTTCGCCAAAGAAGTCATACTTCTGAGTTTACAAAAGCAGCATTCTCAACATATTAGTTACTAACAACGAGCTCTGACATAACATTACGATAATCTGTTACTTTTATAATAAAGAAAAAGAAGTTGAGCATGATGCACATCATGCATAGGGCATAATTAATATCGGGAGTTACAAATAGTATCTTCATATAATCAAAACATAGAAGAGCCACACTAAAAAACAAAAAATACCTGAGGTGGAATCCATTTTACATGGCCAATCGCATCCATAGCAGCCTGACGAAAGCCTTCTACTGATGCAAACCATTGCTCTGTGGCTCTAAATATCGTTGGCTTTTTAGTTCGCCAATCATATGGATACTTGTGTTCTGCATAAGAGTAAAACAGAGCAATCCTACTTATGTCACTACCTTTTTTTCATCTATAGTTGCTACCCAAACGGATGAACTAGGTGATGGAACAGGTCCAACTTACCATATTGTTCTTCCATGATAATAGACATTCGTTCATCCAGGTATTTTACTACAGCAACATTGCCATCCCCAAGTACATCAAGCCCACTAAATTGTATAGCTTCTTCGGTGAACTTCCCATCATCATCAACAGGGGAATGTACAGGCAGTCCATATTTCATGCCAGTTACATAATCCTCCTGACCATGACCAGGAGCTGTATGCACGAGGCCTGTTCCTGATTCTGTTGTAATATAATCTCCTCCGATGACAACTGGGCATTCCCTGTTATCTATTGGATGAATATATCTGAAAAAGAAAATTTCAGACCAGATTTTAGTTGAGAAATGAGAATATAAAAAGATCAGATATGGAATATTATTTCATAATTAGCTGCTTAAATAAGTAAGATTAATCCATCACTTTTGCTTTTAGGTGACTTTGTTTTCAAAATTGCCTTTGGAGATGGAATTTTTTCAAGGAGTTCGAGATTCAGAAAGTATAGTTAGTTGAATAGATAAACGCAAGGTAAAAATTCCTTATTTGGGTGAGCATTGAGCAAGTTGCTTGCATTCCTGACCTGCAGTTTTCAAGATCCGACCCTGAAAGGGTTTTCTTAATCACAAGCTTTGAACCCCATTTTGCTTCTAGTGTTGGCACAAGATTGTATGCGACTATAAGGAAAGGCTTCTTTTGCTCCCTCAAAACATTGCCAAGTCGTCGTTTTTTATTTCCAGAGGATGTAGAAGCATCTTTGGAGGACTGAAATTCAATTATAGCATATTGAAGTTTGGCATTGACTGCGACAGCTGAAGGCAGAAGACCCCAAAGAATAAAGGAAAATAATAAGATAGGAGAGAGAGCGAGAGAGAAGAAAGATTAAACATTTGTCGTAAGGAAAACAAACATCTATCCTTCGGTTAAGGATAGAATTAGGACTACATGAATGCACAGGGGAGCAAAATAAGTTTGGAAATATAGTTCAACTGAATTAAGACTTACCAGCATTGGCTGGAACTGTCCATGGAGTTGTGGTCCATATGGCCAAGCACAAATCTGCATATTCCATTAATAACCCACCTAAAGTTGGAGGTGCACTCACTAATCGAAATATGGCATAAATGCTTCTTGAAACATGCCCCTCAGGATACTGCATAAAAAGACTCCAGTGAAGTAATGAAAGGATGCCATGACTATTATGGAAGACCATGAACGAAAAAAATACAACAAAAAAGGCTTGAGCATTTTATAAAGAATGTTGTAACTTTAAGGCTTTCACAACTTGAATCACAAGACTGTAGTACTGAATGATAAATATATTACAAGCTGTACAAAAGAAATTGCTGCATGAAGGTTTAAAAGTCAACTGAGTAGAAAAATCTGAAGATAATTGAGTATCGTTTCAAAGTACTAACCAGAATAAGAATTGTATAGACAAAAATAATTAACAGTAAAATTAATGACATTGTTCAAGCACATTTAGAAACTACCACTATAAAATAGTAAAATCATCACTCATCAGTTCCATTCTATAAGAATGTTGCAATACATTATACTTTAGTGAGG
Source organism: Omphalea diandra (assembly GCA_949677035.1). Classification (NCBI taxonomy): domain Eukaryota; kingdom Viridiplantae; phylum Streptophyta; class Magnoliopsida; order Malpighiales; family Euphorbiaceae; genus Omphalea; species Omphalea diandra. The sequence goes on along the minus strand of CATIWR010656871.1, from coordinate 38,926 downwards.
TTAGTACAAAGGGGAAAAAAGTATGATTAAACATTCCAAAACTTATTTTACCTCCAACTCAGCCTCTGCAAGAGCAGTACGAGATGAAGGACTCCAATGAACTGGTTTCCTGCCTCTATAGATGTATCCTTGAAGGGTCATCTGCCCAAACACTTCAATCTATCAAAGGATAGATGCAAGACTTACTTAGAAAGTTAACTAGATGTAAGACTTCCTTAGAAAGTTAACCATTATAATTAACTTACTCAGAAAATATAAAAACAAACAATTCCTCTAATTTTTTTAAGGGTATTATGAGATAGATGCCATCCAGAATGATCAGAGACATTGTTACATTTATTTCCTCTTGATTTAATTTTATTGGAATCATTAGATTATGGTCATATGGCCATCTGTTAAATATGTTTGGCACAACCTGTACAGGGCTAACATATTTTTCCCTAAAAATTTTACACATGCAAGTATAATGGAGAAAAAGCTGTACCAGATACCTGGGCAGCTTCGTATTCTGGATCTAGGGTTAGATAAGGATTATCCCAGTCTGCCCAAACTCCATAGCGCTGCAACAGCAGAATTGATTAATCAAACTGACTACTATTAGCATGGTGTATGCATCTATTACTTTCATAAAAAATAAGATACTAAACAACCAAAATCAACTTATTCTGATGTTGTTGTATCAGCTCCCAAAAGATTATAAGAGTGTACTTAGTGATATCTTTGACTTGATAATATGTGAACAAAAAGCCAATAATTAACCCAAAAGAATAGGTAGAATGTGTTATAACCTTAAATGATGTCATCTGAGTTTTGACAGTCGCTTTGGCAAATTTGGCTGCCTTTGTCCTTAATTTTGATGGTGTCAAACCCTTTCTGGCATCTTGATCCAATGATTGCAGAACTGTACAATTTAAGATGGCAATAAACTTTTCCTCAACTTCCTTTGAGTTTCCACATTATTTCGCATTGAAATTTGAAACCTTTGTTTCACCAGACTAAATTGACTTGGTAATCAGAACATTTTTATTAGGCCATATTTTCGCATGTTTCAGGCAATCAAAATACGGCCAACAAAAACAGCATTTCATGATTGGCATTACGAAAAATAAGAAATAATATCTAGAATAAATCAAATAGAGTTCAATCATCAGCACCAATTCAAATTTAGCTTGTGCCAAATTAGCTAGTTCCACCATGACGGGATAAGATGCCAACATCTGAACCAGAAAAGAAACTAATACTTGCCTTTCAACTCAATTGGCAAGCCATGGCAATCCCATCCCGGAACATAATGAACCTTATAATTTTGAAGAATCTGCCCGAGGATAACAAGAAACAAAAAAGAAAAAAGTTAAGATCATTTTACATCTGAATGACTGAATCAAACATAACTGGCTACAAATTACATAATCTCTGAATTGAATTGCTTATTGAAATTAATGCATATACCCTAATATATCTTGATGAAGTAGCCAACATTATCATTATTGGCATATTACAGACCAAAACACACACTAGGAAAATGACACCAAAATTGGATCATAAGAACCATGACATCTCAAACTTTTTAACCATAGAAAAAGTAGATTATATGATTTTATTTTATTCCTTTTGCTGTTATCTGTTTCTCAATGTGATTCATCCAGCAAGAAATGCGCATAAGAAAACATTTGAAAGTTTTAATTTTAATCTTTTCTTTTTCTTTGTTACCACAAAATGAAGTAACCAAATGTTTTCAAAGACAGTCTTCCAAATTGAAATTTGTAACAACCTGGTTTGTGAACTTGATTTTATTTTCCCTTCAATTATATCTGATTTTCCTTCTCTTTTACTTTCTGATGTACCAAAAAAAGCTGATTTTTTTTCCGTTATTAGTAAAATTCATTTAAACAGCAGGACAAAAAGTCTTAGGAAGGGAAACACACCTTATAACGGTTAATTATATCCTTCAAGATTTTATTAAGGGCATGACCAATGTGTAGGTCACCATTGGCGTAAGGCGGACCATCATGAAGAATAAAATTCCCCTGAGAAAGTGATCGAAAAAAGATAAACTAGTTAATCACACACATTTAACTAATGCAGCAAGTATAGTACCAAAAAAGAGCAAAAAAAAAAACCCACCCCATAATTTTTCTTCACTACTCTCTTGTACACCTGATTACTATCCCATAACTTTTGAATCTCAGGCTCCCTCGTCGTGGCATTGGCTCTCAAGCTAAATGCAGTCTTTGGTAAATCAACTGTGTGCTTGTATTTTCCTTCTTCTTGCTTTTCCCCTGAACAAATTCAATCAACTCACCGAAAAAATAAGAACAAATTGCATATTACTTAGGTTTTTTTAAAAAAAATATATCATTGCATCACGGACCGTCAAAAGCTTTTTTGGCAGCCATAACGGGACCTCGAGATCTTCGCTTTGAAGAACCAAAGTCGTGACCAGAATACGTACAATAGCTTCGTCTACAATAGAATAAGCTAGTATTCCTTAAAGATGAACAAGTCCTTGGTGGCAACACCTGATAACATAAATAAACGCAGTTCATCAGCGGCAAACAGACTTTCTGACATTTTGTAGAACATGTGGTGAGCATGTTGCATTGCACTGAAAAAAAAGCTACGAAGATGCAACGAATGTGTGTACATTGGAATATATATGTAGCCGATAAGAAGAGGAGTGAAGCATGGTCATTGTGGCGTCGTAGGGACTGGAAGTCAAGGATTTAAGAAGGGACATGTTCGGCTATGGCTTCATTATTTGCATAAATTGTGTGGATAAATGAAGAAAACCAGTTCAGCATTTCATTTTCAAGTCCTAATATCATTCATACGACGCCGTTCCGTCCTTTTAAACTGGACAAATCTTGTAATTCATGAAAGAATTGTCCAACCTAAGAAAAAATTTTGAAATATTATCTTAGTGACATGTTTGATTACCAACAAGTAGAAAATGAAATTTTATTTTTAAAATAAAAATTTTTATTGATATATTTTAATATATAAGAAAATAAAATTCAAATATTAATAAAATTTTTATAATTAATTTTCATAGTGTAATTCAATTTTAATTTAAAATTAATTTCATTTACTAATGAATTTCTTATAATTCATTTCTAAATGAATTGCTATTTTGATATACTATAAAATAAAAATAAAAATAAAATTTATTTTGTGTGTTGATTTAAGTGTAGAATTTAATAAATTATTTTATTTTATAAAATATTTTGTGTTATTTTTTTAAAATTTTTACAAATATAAAAAACACGAGAAAAAGATGAAGAGAGAAATAAAGTAAAGGGAGAAGAAAGAAAGAGGAAAGAGGAGAAGAAAAGACAAAGAAAAGTGAAAAAAAAGTATTTTAACTAAGGTATTTTTGTCATAATGAAAAAAATTAGAATTTATTTGTAAATTTTATGAAATTTAATAGAATTTGGTTTGGTTATAAACAATTTCAATAATTTAATAAAATAGAATTTCAAATAAATTTTCATTTTATATCAAACACACAAAATATAGATTTTCAAATAAATTCATTTATACCAAACACAATAACAATTTTATATTTTATAAGCAAATGAATTAATTTAGACAATAAGATTTAAAATATCAAATATAAAAATAAAATAAAAAAATCATATTCTTATTCTATTAATATACGTTAGGCATTAACGGCAAAATCAATGGAAAAAAAAATCATATGCTATAATAATTAGAACAATTCATATTGCCATTTTGAGATTAAAGTGGACAAAACAATTCATGTAATTTGTGATAAAAACTACATACACTTTAGGAAGTTGGTATAGCTGCTTACACAGAGAGAGGGGCGAGAAGTTGAGTAGTTGCAAAAGGGCTGCACCGCCGTGTTTATTGTTGACGAGATAGACGATGAAAATACAACGAAATAGTCTTTAAATAGCTCTAATAAACTAAATAACCTAATTACACAAGGAACCTAACTTAACTAGGAAACTATGAGAAATCTCAAGTTTGATTCCTTCAATTAATGTACAGATTTATAGGACCCAAACAAGCATAGGCAATTTAAGCATGAAGCCCACGTTGCCAGGCTCAGAGCATCTTCAGGACCGCACTTTAAAACCGAAATCTATTAAATTTGGCTGATGTTCCTCAATTGCCAGCAAACTTTCAGAGCTATTATTTGTTAGACAAGTTAAAACAAATAAGCAGGGGCAAAGCCGTTTCCAGAAATTAACGAGTACTTATATTATAGATTTTTTTTTTTTTTAAATCTTATAGCTCTAATGGAGTACAGTAAAATGGAAATGGTTAGATGAACAATGATGCCGAGGTGCAAACGTAGCACCTCTGCTCACTTCAACAGAGGTCAAATGCAAATTGAAAAATTGCTGGCATTAAATATGTGACTGTAAATAAGGGTCTAACAACTTCCTTCTACTGGGTAACAAGCAGATTTAAAGACCTTTCTTTCATGTCCTTTATCTACGCAATATTGCTGTTCAGAGTCATAACAAATAACAAATAACAGAGTCATAAAACATCTACATGCAGGCATCATCTCATTATTTAACAGCTCATCAAATATCCTACAGATGGAACAAAGTTATCATTATTTATCAAGGAGGTAACTAGTCCTTGAAAACGTATCCCCTTCAAAATTTCAACTGATATAGCTGAGAACAACAGATGCTAAAATTTAAGTACTTCACTAGTAATCTATAGCATTCTTCGACTTTCTTACGGCAACACCAGGACAGATGCTCCTTAATATGGATATTACCATGGGAACGATACTAATGAGAGCCACTTGCAATTCTGAGCTACAGGTTTTGATGGTGATCTGCCCATTTTGCCGGTTGTTCATTCCAACGCGAATAGTCATCTTCAAATTCCCACCAATGGAGAACTGAGACTGCAAGTTGGCCATTAGACCCAAATCACCTCTCCACTTCAATAGGGACAAACCCAATGTAGATTGATCTTGCACCATAGGAAACTCCTTGTTCTTGAGGCAAACTTCGAAGTTGGCTCCATATGCTATATCACCCTCAGAACGAACAACACCTGCACTTCCCACCAAAGCCAAGCGCTTTCCAACTGCAATCTGGTCCTCAATTTTGAGTCCTGCAGCCACATTCTTGCCCAACAAGGTAATGCATATTCCACCAGATGTTTTGTTTATCTTATGGTTCTTGAATTTGGTTTCACTTCTGAGGATATATGCAAGCTGCCTTCCAATAGTCTGGATGTTGAATCCTGCCATTGTTGATTTATCTTTTCCACACTTTGCACAAACTGAGGAGTCCAACTGGATGTTAAATTCCTTTTTATCCTTCGTGAATTTAACAGAAAATGCACCCGGGAACCGACCTGCAATGGCAAGATTTCCCTCAAGACTAATACCATCATATCCACAGTCATGGTCCCAGCCCTGCGATTCAACTGGTCTCACTATAAGCTCTGATGTGGGCTCCAACATTCGGTATCTATAAGAAGGAGTGTCACTGTCAAAGGAAGGTGGAAGGATAAAGTCAGGCATGGAAACTGGCACAGTTGCTGGACCTTCATCCTCCTGGTCCATAGCATCCATAATGTGGCCATGCCCATCACTTCTACGATCTTTGCCTGTCTTCTTTTGCTCCGTCAACCTTTTCACCTCCTCTCTTAACTGCTTCTTTTGAAGCAGTTTCACCCGATAATCGTACTCCTCAAAATATGCCTTTTTTTGCACTTTATTTAGCTTATTAACCTGGGATTTCTTCAAAGGCTTGAATGGTGGAAGCCGGTCATACTCATCCTCATCTTCTTCATCAGAATCAGATAATTCTAACATTTCTATATCAGAGTCAACATCATCACCACCCCGCTTAGTAGTGAGTTTTGGATGAGAGATAGACTGCAATAGAGAAGACACCAAGGAGGGCAATGGCAAGCGATGAAACCGTAAGCCAAGCAGCTTCTTATGATCCGCAGGTTCTTGAGGCTTGGTTATAGAACTCACTTCTGATATAACCTTTAATGAGTAGCACAAGAATAATAATTGTGATCTCCAACTTTGTCCATTGGGGAGGATAGTTTCTCCATCTTTGCCCTTTAAACATGACGGATGATTCTCAACAAGAGATACTGGATGCATCAGCCACAAATCACCAATGGCTTTGCTGATGGCCCGCTGAACAACATGCGATCGTTGTGCAACGAACATCTCAAAACTTACGGGTGATCCATACAGTCCCTCGGGTGGAGTGGCAGCAGCATGAGTTAGAGTGACAACAGCATTTCGCCATATTGATGGAGTAAGAGCATTGGTGAGTGAGACTAACAATGGCAAATCATTGAGGTCTCTAGCATGATAGTCCAGCCTATCAACATAGAGGACCACATCAGGAGGGAACTTCTTTATAAATTTCTTTATAGATGATAATGTTTTCCTGTTGGTAGCTTCTCCATGCACAGAGGATCTCAGACCTGGGGTGTCAAGAATTCTCATCCTAACTCCATCTATTGTTCCAACAATCTCCTTAATTTTAGTAGTGGCAGGTTCAAACGCATCGATCATCACTTTCTTCTCTCCGAGAATAGAATTAATGGTTGCACTTTTCCCCACTCCAGTTTTCCCAACAACCAAAATGTTTATATCGAAGTCCAAATCACCTTGTCCTTCAGCTTCAAGCTGCAAAGCCATTCTCTTACAAGATTCCAGGTTGACTTCCTGGCTGACATTTCCCCTTGCAGCCAGGAGCAACTTATGTAACACTTGTGCAACTTTAGAATCTTCAGAAGAATGTCCTAGTCGTTGGACAAGCCTTAAGAACTTCACCCCAATGTGCTGTATCTTCTCAATCATCTTCTTCTCTTCATTGGTCATTTTGTCATTCATGACATCCTTGACCATATCTGGAGCACGTGACATAGCATCAAATGTTGAACCATCAGCAGGGTGCTCAACAGAAAACACTGTGGAACCATCAGCAGAGGTTAACCTGATGCTGCCTCCATCCAATTTAGCACTTGTTGCTGCTTTTAAAAGAGAAACCAATTCAGCAGAGTTGAATAATTTATTTTCTTCATGCTCCTCATCAGCCTCCAGTTTCTCATCTGAGCCGGCAAATTCAGTTCTTTGTGGATGATCATTGAAATTGTCAGCCACTGGAAGAGGAGGGGAGACGGAACTTTTCCACGCTTCATTCCGGATATGCTCAGTACTCCTAGTGCCTCCAGATAACGTATCTTTTATATCTTCATCAGAACGAAGAACTTTTTGCCCTCCTACTCGTTCTGGGTCAAAGTTTACTTCATGAATGATACCAAAGCAATTGGTATTGCTATGTGATGCTTCATCCAATCTATCACCTTCGAACAATTCAGGAAAATTACCATTTCCCAACAAATCCACGTACCGAATTTCATTCAGCTCAGTAGCATCTTCAGATGCAAGAGACTCAACTCTTGCAACAATTTTTGGCGCACATTTATCTTCTAATTTCTCGTTGTCACTGCCCTTTTCAAAAGCAACACTTCCACCGATGAGACAGCTCTGATCATTGTTCTCAAAATCTGTAGTTTTTTCTGCCTCAAATTCCACCACTTCCACTTGCAGTTCTTGAGGCTCTGGCACAAGTTTCTGAACAGACTCCTCTACAGGTTTAATAACCGTTTCAAAGGAATTGCTAGAACAGTTAACTACCTCACTCGTTTCAAAGGAATTGCTAGAACAGTTAACTACCTCACTTGTCTGCTCTTTTATTTGGACAGCACTGTCAATCTTCAGTTCTTGTAGCTCCGTCACAATACTATCAACTTGGTTCAATTCCCTTTCATACGCATCACCCCAACTATTAACTGCTTCAGCAATCTGTTCCTTTAGCTGACTAGCACTGCATTGCTCAGATACATTATTCATAACACCATTCTCCATACTCTTTGCATTGAGCAAATTTATACCATTTAATTCAATCTTCTCCTCAAATGAAAGCCTTTCTTCACTAAATTCCTTAGCTTCATCATCCAATTGAGAATTTTCCTCCAAGAAATTTTCTTTGCTCTCCAAAGACTTAATATGAACCTCTGATATAGCAACATGACTCTTATCCTCAATCAAATCAACTGAAGCAGAATCATCAACAAACTGTTTGACATCTTCCTTCATTTCTTCATTCCCTTTATTCTCCACCAACGGCTCAACAACATCAGTTTGTGATGTCACAATATGGCACTCCTCCATGATCAATTCAACTGAAAAAGTCTCATCAGCAGAACCTTTCGCTGCAAATTTATCATCTTTACTACCCAAAACACCATTATCAGCTCCAAGAAATTTACCCGAAACCAAATCCTCACTCTCTCTTCGCAACCATAACTCATCTTCGCTATCTTCTTCAACATCAAACACTCTGACTCTAGGAGCACTATCCATTCTCTCAAGAACCCCAAAACTAGGTACCTTAACAACACCTGAAAACCTGCCATCCTCCACTTCACCACTAACGATTCCCTCATCACACATCAACCCCTGGTAGTCATCCTCATCCATTGACAATTTGGCAATAGGCATATTCAGCTGCAGATGTCTACTACAGTCATCAGTAACACCACTCTCCTCCTCTACCGCTGAATTTCCTAAACTTTCTTCTTCTGGGTTCGCCACGAAAGGCCTAAAGAATTGATCCTTATCAAAAAGACCACTTTCCTCTTGGTTTTCCTCATCTGGGTCTGCTAAGAAAAGCTTTTCTGATGCACTTTCGAACTCCTCACCACTAACATACTCGCCAGTCTCAGACCCACTATCAATAACACTACTACTAGCATAGCTGACATGATCATTAGATTCAAAATCAGAAGAGTCATCCTCAGGAGTGATAGGAGCTCGAATAGAAAGAAAACCTGAAGTGGAAAATGAGGGGGACCCTTGTACAGTAGAAAGAGAGGCAGGCGTCTTTGATGCCATGGCTTGAAGCTCTTTGTTTCAGTTTTCAAAGCAGAAAAAGGCGACTACTTTTATCCTCCTATCATTTTAGAATTTGGGTTGAACTTTTGAATCTTGTGTGTATGGTTGTTGGTGGACTAGTGGATAGGAAAAACGATGGCAGTCCCGAGAGTTGGATTAACAGATGCTTTCCTGGTTTGTTTGGTAAGGGACGGATTCGCCATTTTGGAGTTTTCTAGAGGATGACAAGAAGACAGACATATTATATAGATTGGACGTTTAGGTTTTGTCTTGTGTTCAGACTCTTCCATTTGGATTGTCTTATGCATTGGTGTAGGAACGAGCCACGCACGAGCCATCCAGAGCCCTCGAGGTATTCAGCCCCGTTATGAAGCTCTGCTATGTGGCCACAAAATAATTGAGTGGCTTGCAAGAAATATGACCACACAAAATTGGCTTTAAAGAAAAACTATAACTACAACGTCAATTATAATCTTATTTTCCACTAAAATATTACAATCCTAATTTTTCATTTTGAAAAATGTTTTAATTACACTATGTCTTTGAATTTTTTTTTTCCAATTTCCATTTGTGTTCTATATAATTCAGCATATTATTTAGGAACAATTTTGAAATCATCATTAGAAACATTCGATACTATATCATCGGGTTATGTACTGGAATATGAAAATGGGGGTGATGCAAAGATTTTGACTTTCCTTTCACACGGTACTTTGAAGGGACATTTTGGGCAATTAGAAACAAAATCAAGGAAGGCGGATTCCAAATAAAATTTAACTATATAGACAGCAACAACCTGTAATCTGCTGTATCATGGAGATCATCTGCAACCAAACTTACCAAACTTACTTTTTTAAAATCAAACGGTAACTTGCATTAAAATGAACTTTCAACCGCTAGCGCATGATTTAGAAAGCTAGGAGGATTCTTCTCATAAAAAAAAAAAAAAAAAAAAGTTAGGAGGCTTATACAGCCATTTCTTTGGAACCTTTACTAATAAATGAGCTGCATTATGCGCATATCTACGAACATGATGAAAGTAATTAGTGATAATTAGGATTTTCTCTTTCATATGTAGAATTTTTTATTTTAAAATTGCACTTAAAATGCCATATCATTATTTTAATTGAAAAATCAATCAGATTCTGATTAAAGGTTAAAATTGAAATAAATTATTAGATATATCTATTTTATGATATAATTTGAAATTTATGCTAAAATTAAAATCGACTTTAAATTTGAGATTTTTTTAAGTAATTAAGTTAAACTAATAATTATAAAACATTTTGGTTTGGGCTAGGCCTTGCAGTCTCTTTACTTCTTAAAGGCCTGGTTACCTTAACTCGCCTGGGCTTGAGTTTGAGGTTCCTGAAAGCAAGCACACGTTAAAGGCCTATTTTGAAACCATAAACAAAATTACAAATGTTTTCTCCTTCTTCTGCCTCCAATGGCGCGTGCGTACAGTGCCACCTTCCCTTTCCTCGCGCCGCAGGCCACCACCACCTCGTCAATCGTACGCAGGTTGAGACTAAACCGAGTCCTTGCATCTTCCGTCACCATTCCATTTCCATCAAAACGCACAAATAGGAAAAATCACTTACGCCCTAAAATCCTCAAAACCCTAACTAAACCCTTCCCCTCCGGTCCTCTTCCCGAGGTAGTTCCAGTAGAACTCAACGTGCCCAATCCCATCCCATTCTTACCCGAAAACGACGCCGTATTCGACGCCGCCTCTGGTGAAAATATCCTCCCAGAAGTTTCTGTGTCGGAGAGTTTTAGTACAGCTGCAGAACAAAGTGGCTTTGTTGGTAAATTTTCGGCCAAGTCTATCTTAAAATTTGGTGGTTATTTTGTTGGGGTTTTTCTGTTTCAAGTTATTGTTTCTGTTTTTGTGCTGGGAAACACTAACTCCAACGATAAAGAAGATAAGTTGAGTAGTTTGGACAATAAAGAAAGTATACTTATGAATGGAAGCAATGTGCAATACTTGGATGAGACTGAATTAGAAGATAGAATCAGTGAAATTAGAGCAATGGCGAGGAACGCGAGGGAGAAGGAGAAGGAGAAGACGGAGAGGGAAGAGGGTGATGACGAGAGTGGAATTGAGAAGGAGATTGGTGCTAGGTTGAGTAAGTTGGATAAGAGACACAATTTGAAGAGAGAGCAGTTGTTTATGAACTATTTGAGTCTTTTTGGGATTGAAGAAGATGAGAGCGAGCCTATTGAGGATGGTTTGAAATCAAAAGAGGATGAAAAGTTGATGTTTAAAAAGAAGTACAGGTTTAGAAGCTCCTCAGTGAACTCAAGAAATAGTCTGAAGGGATTCTCGGGTTCAAGTAGCAGGAGTATTAGTAGTTTAAATGGTGGATTGAGACATTATGAGCAGTTGAATTCATCACGGATTGATGAAAAGAAGTTGGAGAAGCAAATGGAGGAATCTCAAAAGGAAATACAGTCTGGTAATGTAAAAAAATCTTATGAGTGTTTGATTTGTTTATTATTTCTTTGTCCAAGTATGTTTTCTAGTAAAATGATGATGGTTCTTGATAGTCTGGACTTATCATTGCTTATGTTGACCTGGGAATGCAGATTGTTTAAAATGATATCTTGATGATGCTGAATTCTGAACACTTTTGCTGTCAGATCTCTTAGAACTCTTTGTAAACGTGGGGTGTTTGTAAAAATTTTTAGGTGCTGTCCAGGGGACCAGTGAAGGAAGGTTGTCTAGTGAAGGAACAGATTCTTCGAAATCAGGAGATTTGGAAAAACAGAATTCTCAAAGCTTAAGAAAAGAAAACCAGAGAACTACTACAATATTTGATGGCCCTGCTTCATCAAGCATAAATGGCAGCACAGACAATGGAAAGAGACAAGTGGCTAACAAACTTGGGTATAAGCAATCGGACGTACAAACAAATTTGTGGTGGTTGAAGCTTCCTTATGTTCTAGTATGCAATTGAAATATTGACCCTTTAATGCAATTTGAAAATCTTTGGCATAATTATGCATGTGTAATAAAAAAAATAATTTTGTAGGTTAATTTCACGATAAATAATTCTCTGCATTCCATTTCAGGCTATACTTGTGCGTAGAGGCTCAGAACATGAAGCGGCAGGACTTTATATGTTGAGAACTGTTTTTGCAGATGACGAGGGCGACTCCTGTTACACTGTTGCTTTTGAGGACCGTGGTGATGCCAATAACTTCTGTTATTTACTTGACTCCTACTTTGAAGATTTAGGGGACTTCAGTGCTGATATTGTTCCAATGTCGGTAAAAGTAAGTACCAGAAACAATTGCCCTGTTGTAGGGCTGCAGTTATAAAAGAGCGATTGGGGAATTTTATTGATTTGCAAATTTTCATGGCATTTGAATGCAGTGATACCCATGTTTTTATTATGAATAAGCACATATATTCTCCTGTATTTAATCTTTTTAATTAACGCTTATTTGAAAAAGGCAAATTTGAACTGCTGCAGGAAATTCATGAGGCAGTGAAATCTAAGTCCAAGAAAGTGATTGTTGTAAAGAAGGGACAACTTAAGCTTTACGCTGGTCAGCCATTTGCTGAGGTAGAGATGGCGTTGCATGCTTTGCTTGAATGAGATCAAGCATGGATATTCTTCTTCGACCCTCTATCAACATTCTAAGCACATATTTTTTTGGAAGTTCCTGCCCAGGGTTGAGATATTTCTTCTTCGATATTCTTTTGGGATTTTGACACATTTCTTAGGGCAGATTAATGAGCTTGTACAGCCATATCTCTCTTTTTAATCCATCAACAAATTTTTGACAGCAAGTTTGGTGCTGATATAAGACAATTTTGTCTTGTAACTTTGAAGTTTAGAAAGTGGATTAATTTTATGAAGTTTGGCCTGCTAGTGCTGGAAATGTATGAGACGGATATGTGTGCACAATTTAAATCTTCTTTTGTTTCCAAAATTAATTAATACAGTTAATTGCCTACTTTTATCGGTCGTTTGTTTTCGGCGGACTTTTTAAAGTAGTAGGGTAAAAAAAAGTTGACCAAAAAGAAAACATAAGTGAAAACTAGATTTTGCCGCTTATCTTTTAGAGAAAAATCGGTGTTTATTGCAGGATTTCATGTAAAAAGTAGAGTTTACATGAAATAACGCAACTGCTAAACTGTGTTTTCTGTCGACCCTAAAAAAGCCCAGATTCTTGTACTTCCCCTTGCTACTCACACTGAATTCTACTGATTCTTATACTCCCCCTGCTACTAACACTGAATTCTGGTGTGAACTAGTAATTTTGGCTATAGACTGGGCATGAACGGCTGACAAATTGGACTGGCAAAAGTTTTGCCACGACTCCTGCTTGTGCTCTTCATTCACAGTATATCCATCAAATACAGAAATGACAATGTTTCGGGCTGCTTCTCTTGCCTCAGGCAGCCTATCATTCAACAAATCGGCAGCCATTTGTACCAGTGAAACCAATCCGAACTCTTTCATTCCTTCCAGACCCTGAAATTGGTTTCCCATCAGTCAATGTCAGTTATAATATTACAAGCAAATAAAAGGCAATTAGTATCAAAAGAATTACCATATTGGAGACACAGTTGGAGATACAGATGGCAACTTTGGCCCTGACTCTAAGGTTGGCATGGCTAACATATCCCTTGCGCTTATCAAGCAAAGCCAGAGGAGACATAGACCTCACCATTGCATTCAGTGCTCTATCTGCTTCTTCACATACAAACCTTTTATCTTGAGAAGCTTTGAGGAGTAGCTGCAATAGCTGTGCACCCATAGGACAAGCTCAAGTCATTAACCAAAAACCAATATTACATTGCAACCGTAGAAAAGGGAATTGAAAAGAATGTTTCCTCACCAAATTATCGAAAGCATTAGTTGTGGAGTCAAGTAATTTGTCCCCAAATGCATTGAAGATATCGGATGAAGCCATGATGGAGGTCTTACACAAAGCACTTCTTGGGTTCTTCATAGCTTTTACCACAACCAACAGCACCTTTTCCCTAAACAAACATCACGCGCACATAACCATGTTTAGACGGTGTCCATCATCAACTAAAAGCATTATTTTGTAGAGTGTGGAAATCTTTCATACAAGATTGGAAGCAAGAGATCAGAGTGATGCAGCGCGAATCGCCTAGCACTATTAAGCGATTCGCAAAACTTTGTCCAATCCTTTGAATCTAAGCCTTCAATTAGGCCCTGGAAACACAAACAAGATAAAAAGAAAAATAACCAATAAAATGAGAACTAAAATGGATTTGTTCAGAAAACAGAGACAAAATTCAGTATCGAACGATATGCTCTATATTGTTAGACTTACTAGGATGTTGGATTCGGGATCTGGTATGGCTTTGAGATTGTCTGAAGAAATATAATCGACAGCAGCATCTGAAGAAGGTGGCAATGAAGCCTTGTTTTCATCATTTACACCAAACTCGGACTGTTTTTGGATGGGAACAGACACTTTTGCTTGCTTTTTGGGCCTTTCTATTGTTATTGGAAGAGCATTATCAATAGGCCTCAACGCCATTTTTTATTTTTCTTCTGTAGAGAGAGATTGTTGAAGAATTTGATATGCGAAAGAGCGGGGAACTGCAAGGACCAATGAAGAAAGAAAGTGAACATTTCCTTTTACCTCTTTTGAGGATTTAAAATTTAAATAAAAGTTCAAAAAGAGACGTTGGGCTGTTGGCTAACGGTCACCATCTTTTGGAGCAGTAGAGAATCGTTCGTCTAATGTTGATCTTTGTTAGACCGCGGTACTGATTACGAATAAGTTATTCGTATTTTATTTTCATTTTTTCAGAATATCGATACCTGATTAATTCGTCTTGACTTCATGTATTTAAAAATAGTTATTATCTATAGATGCTGATCCAATAATTAAATTCAAACACTTTAAAAAAAAGTAGCTAACTCTCTTAATTAGGGATAAAATTTTCCTGCAATTCAGGTAGCAGTGGCCTGTGATATGGCCGTAAAAATTGTTGTCAAGTGGTAACTAGTTAATGATAACGGTATAAAAAAAAGGTCAATAAAGGCTAATGATAATTAAGGGTCTTTATTTATTTTTTTATTTTTTTATCAAATTAGCATCAACTCAATAACACTCTTTTTTCCTAATTGGCAGCTTTTCCTACAGTCACCATCACAAATAGCAGGAGTCTCTTGCTGCTTAGGTTGCAGAAAAATTTTGTCTCTTAATTAAATCAACTAACCTTGAGATTCTCTTCCCTGTTTTCTTTAATTTAATTTAAGGATATAATATGTTTCAAATAATTTAAGGATATAATATGTTTCCAATAATAATAATGTAATATTCAAAGAAAATAAATTTTTTATTCATATAATAAATTTAATACAACTTGATACAAGTATAAAATTTATCATTACAACAAAAAGTATAAAAAAAAAAATTCATTATAATTTTTCTTAAAAACTTCAATAATGTTGATCGAGTTCTATGCTTTACAACTCATGAGAAAATGTGCTCCATTTTGCAATACTATCGACCACGTATTAATTTCAAGTCTTTTGAACTAGTATGATTAAAAGAAAAATAGTAACAAATTATTCACCAATCAATCCAAATTTAAGAATGGCAAAGTAGAATATAGATGTGGTAGTGTTATATATTATCTATACTCAAAGAGTGTATATCTATTCATATCTGTACTAATATTCATTTGAATAATAAATATTAAAAATTCATCTTCATATTCATACATTTCAAGTAACTCTTGGATAATCTATTAGCTAAATCGTTGTCAAAATATTTTTAAAAATATTTGTATAAATTAAAAATAAAAAATATAATTATTAATTTATAATTATATTTAATCAAAATAATATATATTGTATTCAAAGATGTCATATATTAAAAAATTAAATAAAAAACAACTACAATACTAAAAGAAAATTTGAATAATTTAAAAATATATATTGTTCTCCAAATGTAACATACATCATAATTAATAAGTTCAATTATAAAATTGCTAATATTATGCATCGAACTTAAAGGAAAAAAAATGTTAAAAATAGTTTATATTATTTACATTGATTAGGAGTATATGTGTGTCTATATAAAGCAAGAAATTGAATTTGAATATGGCTAAACCTCATTGTTTGGGTAGAGTATAGGTATGAGTATGGATAGGCACTATACTATTTATACCCTATCCAAAATCATTGTTATCATACTCACTTAGATGTTACTTGATTTGATCATATAAGATTTGGGTGGGTATCCAAAGGTATAGATTATCATCCATATCCAAATTTTTTAAGAAGTATCATAAAAAAACCTCCATGAAAAATCCATTTATACTCCTACAAACTCTCATGAAAAAAGATTCATACTACCTATAGAAATTTTTAAAAAAAATTATAAGAAACAAACAAATCTATGTTTATAGATTTAGATTTTATTAGGACAATAAAATAAGAATTAAACTCACACACAAAAAATAGAAAAATAATGTAAAATTTTAATTAATTTAACTTGCAAATCTAGTAATAGATCAATTAAAACTCACTCGATAAAAAATCTAAAAAAGAAAAAAGAAAACCTACTGGAAAAATTAGCAAATTTGGCGATTTTAAGGACGGCCATGGCAAGATTTTATTGATAATAACCTAAAAGTGTTTCAATCTGAAAGTTTATTCAAAGATAAAGGAAAAGAGAAATGTTTGAAAGAGTTTAGAAGAAAGTTATTTGCTTATATTAATTATATAGTAACTTAAAATTTATAAAATATAATTCTCAACTAGATTTTTGTATTAAATATTATTTAGTTAATTTAAAATATCATCAAATATAACTTAACTTATGACACTTAAAATATAATTTAATATATTATTGTATATTAAATTATTTTATAATTTTTACAACTAAAATCTTAATATATTATATCATCCAATATTATGTATTTTACATCTAGTTTAAAATGTAAAACTACATAATGTAGCACTATATATTTACATCAATATATATCAATAAAACAAAATTTAGATATAATATATCAATAATCTAACATTTCTGTATTAATGTTGAATTTTTATTATACAGAATTTTAATTAAAATAAACTCCACCTACATTTTGCTTAAAATTTTTTGCAATTAAAAACTTACAACCAATGCAAAAAAAAAAAAAAAGTAAAGCTTTTAATTCAAAGTGGATCTTAGAGTTGTAAAATTCCAAGTAAATATCAAACTAAAAAGATGAATGTTTATATGATTCTTCTCACCACCCACAAGTTTAGGCCTTTGAACATCAACGGTGAAAGAATCACTCTCATGGAAGATTCTTTTGTTATTCATATCCACACAAAGAAGAATCTTGCGCACCTGAAATCATCCTGTAACCAAAATACAATCTCAAATCCTACTTTCATATTAAATTTGGATCTTGAATACTATGAGTCTATGAGATGATCTAAGTAATGCTACATTTGAAAATTACTCCGAGAAATCAATCAGAATATATCTTGTGCAACAATGTACATCAAATGTGAAATCGTTGTGTAAATTAGAATGCATCTTGTAGTAAACATCAGAACTGAAATCCTCGTCTAACCAAAATATACTCCAATCCTACTTTCGGCTAGAAATTACTATTTCATGTCAGCAGCAACCAATGGCTCCATTGTAACAAATAAAAAATCTGGAGAGCTGCCAAATCCCTGGCTTATGTATATGGAACACCACCATCACACCAACAGTTATGTGTAATTTAACTACAACGATAGACTCCCACGATCTTAGAGGACAACAGGGACATGGACTTCATTCCTTGCCAAAACATCTGTTGCGCCATGCCCATGTTAGAAAGAATAATGTAAAACCAGTGCTCTGTGGCATTTACATGAACGCGACAGATGGGGCAATTCTATAAAAAAGCGCAGGAGAAAACAAAAAACAGAAAGCTAACATGATAATACTGCAAGCATCCCTTGTCATATATCAAAAAGTAAACAAGATAAAACTTAGAGATACTGAGGGAATGGCAGCAAACGTGAGCATTTTGCTTACCCAACACCTAAATGGATCATTATTGATTCCAAAGCCACATTGATAAGGTTAAATGTTGGAGAAATACAAGCTTATACCAGCTAGTGAAGTCATTTGTAGGTCTCACTGAAGTGCTGAGATGCATGTGCTGATGAAGTATCAAGTCATTACAATTTCCTGAAGAATTAGAGGAAAATATAAAGTAGGTTATTCCATCATAAATCCAAGCATAAACTGACAGCAACAGCCAAGAGGTTAAGGCCATCTATTTGGTGAAAACACAAATATGATATATCAATAATTCTTGTGCATAACTAAACCGTTTTTTCTTGCATGGAACATCCCAAAACGAGATAATTGTTTGTCTTGTTTCTCGCACCAAATGCAGCTCAAGAGTACTCGGACACAAAAATACACTCGCGCACACACCCCCCCCCCCCCCCCCCCCACCCAAAAAAAAAAGAAAAAAAGGAAGAAGGACGAGATAGCTCTTGTAGTCCTAATAACCATATTTGCAAAAACAAATTGTCATCAATCAGTTAGGACTTGAGATAAAATGGACTCCAATATTGCAAAATTCTGAAATCAATGTTTTTGAGGATCTTATAGTGAATAAGAAGAGAAAATACCTTCGCAGGAAGCAACACAGCCCCACCGAGGAGATGAATACATAAAGGATAAGTGAGAAAAAAAATTACTGCATCAAACGCATGCCAAGTTAATGAGAGTACTCAACTCCTTGATAACTGATAAAACAATCTGATGTTGCCATGATCTTGCAGCATGTCGAGACTTTGCTATTTCCCTCAAAACAGCCCCCACTATTGCTGCCTGCTCAAGACAATCAGCCTTGTGCAGTGCATCACCAAGAACAATGCAAGCTTTGGTATGAATAGAACAGCCTTTCAACCGAGTTTCCTCAAAAAGTTTATATGCATCCATCGCCCTATTGGTGTTACTTAATCCTTCTATTACTGCATTATAAGTAGCTGAATCAGGTACGCCCCCATTTGCCTTGAATCTTTCAAAGAGTGAATTAGCCTCTACAATGTTCCCAGCCTTTGCAAGTCCCGCAATCATAGTAGTGTAAATAATGGTATTGGTTGTATCCCTTGCTTCCGCATCTCTTGCCAAAACACAAAGTCCCTGCTAAAATTTCCAACCTTGCAGAGGCCATTTATGAGAATGCTGTAAGTTATGTAATTGGAACTGCACTTCCAGGTTTTCATGGATTGAAAACAAACAAGGGCTTCATTAATTTCCACTGCTTTAAGCAAGAAATTCCATGTGTATACCTTAGGTGTTCAACCTTTCTGCATCAACTCTTCCAAGATTAGATATGCCTCATCAATTCTTCCCACTTTTCCGAACCCATCAATGAGACTGCTATAGATAACGACATTTGATTCCATGCCACTTGACTTAGCTTCTTTAAAGAGTATGTATGCTTCATAAAGCCTATCAATTTTGGCAAGGCCATCAATGACAGAACCGTAGGTGAATACAGTTGGTTGATGGCCCTTTGTCTTCATTTCCTCCAGCAGCTGATAAGCTTTAACCACCTTACCTGACTTGCAGAACCCATTAATAACGGTGTTGTAAGCACGGGTGTCCAGAACACAGCCCTGGTCCTTCATTGCATAGAACAACTCATAGGCTTCATGTGCAAAACCAGCTTTCACAAGACCATGAATTAGGATAGAATAACTTCTCGCATCTGGAACAAATCCGTAGACTTTTATTTCCTGAAACAAAGCCCTTCCTTTCTCAGTTTCACCAGCTTTGAAAACGCAATCCATGTAGGTATTAAGAAGCACGAGATCAAGAGAACAACCCCTGCGGATCATATCCTTATATATCTTGTGACCATCATCCTTCCTGTCACATCTGAAGAAGTTTCTAATGAGGGATGTATAGACTACAGCATTTGGGATTTTATCAGAATCCAACATCTGTTCATAAAGTCTGTACGCATCGTCCACTCTACCTTGTTTTCCCAAACCATCTATAAGTGAACAGAATATAACCTCATCTAGGGTGCAAACTTTGTGATTCATTCCTTCAAATGTAGAACAAGCGTCATCAATTTTTTGAGATTTACAGTCTATCGACCATAATGTTTACCGTCATGACATTCGGAAACAAGCCAGCTTCTTCCATTGCATCTCGAACCCTGAAAGCAGCTTCAACTTCTCCTGCTTTGCATAGCATGTCTATTAGAATATTATATGTTGCAAGATTGGGCACTGCATCTTTCTTCATCTCCTCAAAGATTCTTAATGCCTCCTGTACTCTTCCCTTCTTCCCAGCTGATCCATAACCCATAATCATGGTGTTATAAGCATACGCACAAGGTACTTTCCTGTTTTGTTCCATCTGCTCAAATATTCCCACTGCTTCATCCAGTCGGTTAGCCTTGCAGAGAACACCTATCACGCTAGTATAAGTGACATCATCAGGCGACAAACCATGTACTTTCATCTCATGAAAGAATTTCCAAGCCATATCCACCTTACCCACCTTACCAAAGCCATCAATACAGACATTATAAAGAACAGTCACCTTCAAAACAATTGCTTTTCATCTTATCCAACAGGTACGGAGCAGCATCAAGTCGACCCTCCCTAGCAAACACACGAATCAGAGTGGTAAACAAGTGCACACTTACTTCATAACCCAGTTCCTGCATTTGGTGAAAAAGAGTAAGCATGAGGTCAGATTACTGAACTCCAGAAAGAGCGCCAATCAACGTAGTGAAAGCTGAAAATGCAGGGCGAAACTTGAATTTCCTCATACACTGTATAATATCAAAACCTTCCCTCAACTTGGGCGACTTGACACAACTCTCGATCAACTCAATGCAGGTATGGTACGTCGGCCCAAAGCCACTCATTTCTTCCATAATTTGTTCGAAATAATGGAAGTTTCTGGTTCTAGCCATTAACATAAGAAGAGAATTGTAGGCTTCTGGACATAGTGTTTGGTCAGTTTTTTTTTTCCAGCCCAACGAAAATACTTGACTGCCTGATCAACATCCTTCATCCTCCTTAATACTCCTATAACAAATTCTGGTTGACCACTTTCGTCGAGCACGTCCAAAGCATTCTCAATGACACGTCCCCACGGACCGCCTTCCAAAATACGGCATCCATCATCCACTCCTCCCCTCACGCTTTCAAGATTTCTCGATTTTTGTTGATTGTCCCCTCCATTTTATAGAGGAAGAGATATTGCCGCCCAATTCAGCAGAATTTCCATTAGATATGGAAGCCAACGTCCTATAATTAGTAAATACATACCAGCACCGGGAATCACAAAGGATTACTTTTCCTAAAGCACCAAAAAATGAAGAAATTATATTTTTTTTTTTTAATCATAAGAAGAAAGCAATAAAAAGCAATAGTGCAGTATACCTGGATTTCTTAAAAGCATCTTCATTCATGCATTTCTGATCAGCAGCTATGCCTTTCGAAAGTAGTACAAGAAGGGACACTGAAAACCACAGTGTTTTAGGGCTCAAGAGAGGGAATCGCAGAAGAGGGGAAGGACTTAGAACTACAAAACGATGTCGTTTTTTAAAGCTTGTAAATAAAACGCTGCGTTTTTGTTAGTTTTGTTTTGTCCCGCACATATCTGACCAACTGATGATTGGATTTGTCTCCTCTGTTCGAGAATGGCTTCCTCCTCCTCCTGGCCTTTGATCTCCGTGCTCTTGCAATGACTACCAAAACGACATCGTAATAAAACCTAACAAAATAAAAATGGGAAGTCAAGTTCAATATCCACAGCAGCAGCCTCCTCGTACTTTTGGACCTCTTCAGATGAAACTGACGATTCAACCCTCACAGCATTCCGACAATGACCGGAGCAGCACAGAGCTCCGTGCATTGGATTGTAATCTCACTTCCCTCTGCGAACACATCCAGTTGGAGGGTCTCAATTCCGGCTCATTCTCCGATGTCATCGTCCACGCCATTGGCTCCACCTATCACCTCCACCGCCTTATCCTCCCTCGGAGCTCGTATTTTAGGTCTTAAGTTGTCCAATTTTTCAACCCTTAATTTTCGTTTAATTAATTGACTGGTTTTTAATTAATTAATTAATATTTAGGAAAATGCTACATGGTCCTTGGAAAGAAGCGACTTCGCCTATTGTGAATTTGCATGTGGATGATAGGAATGTTAATGCGGAAGCAATTGCTATGGCTTTGGCTTATCTTTACGGCCATCATCCTAAGCTTAATGTTAATAATGCATTTCGAGTATTGGCTGCCGCTTGCTTTCTTGACCTTTAGGTATACTCTCTAATGATTCTATAACATATTTTTTCTTTATGTTTAGGTTGCAGTCTTGCATTATGTAACTTCCTTTTTTTCTGGTGCAGGACTTATGTGCTATATGTACGGACTTCATTATATCTGAGTTATGGACTTCTAACTTCTTGGCATATCAGGTTGAGTTTGAGGGGTTGTTACTTCTTTATGCACCATTGCACGACACCTTCATATATATATATTGAGGCGGATTTTTCTGATCCAGGTATTTGCAGAGAGTCAAGATTATGGCATACACGGAGAGCGTGTGAGAAATGCTTGCTGGGGCTACCTTTGTCAAAGTGGTGCCACGGAATTGAAAGAGGTAAATAGTTGAATTAGTTGCATACATACTGTGGGTTGTGGCAGTTACTCTCCTTCTTGTCTTATGATATCCTTTTTTCCCCTCTTGGGAGAAAGGGAACATAATGTACTGCAATACAAGTATGATAGAACAGGACGAAATTGATAACAGCTAAAGTTATTGACAATAACAAGGAATATAGGTTGTAGTTCATGTCAGCAGGCAGCAGTATTAAGATTTACAGTCTATTCATTAGAGTCAATGTCATAGAAAGCTGCTGGGATTAAGTATACTAGATGCTAAGTGGGTGTATCTTCTGATGCTAAAACTTTTGTACCATTAATGTTATTATGGAGGAACCTACAAAAATAAGAGAAACCATAATAAGCAATTGATCATTTATCTGCTCAAGTTCTGGCGATTATGATTTTAAGTTTTGATGAATGCATTTCATCTTTTTGTTTGCTCTCCTCTTGTAAAAATGTCTTCAAGCAATTTTAGGATTTGTAAAAACGTTACCTGATTTGTTATGTTGCACATATCAATCTAGTGTAGTTCTCAGTGCATTTGACTAATATTTTGTTGCAATGCTGTTTTTTTCTTTCTCCTTTGTCCACTGTGGAAATTAATTAATGATTTATGTATTTTATGTATTTTATTGCAACCTTGTAGTTAGTTTTTTTTCCTAAATATTTCAAGTTGTTTTATTCTGATGATTGGCTATGTCCCTGAAGTATTGATCCTTAAATTGATGTAGGTACTTCCAAAACTTTCTTCTCAAACCCTTCATGTGTTACTGGCCTCAGATGAATTATGGGTGCCTAGTGAAGAAAAAAGGTAAGAGGTGTAGCTTAGGTTGCTGCAGAATTGGATTTACTAGACTATGGTTAAAGTCTTAATTAAGTTGGATGCCTTCATACTTTCTTCTGTTAAAAGGTTTGAATTGGCATTGTACACACTTCTTGCAAAAGGTGCACTTTGCCATTCAGAGCTAGGGAATTCTAATTTTGAGGTGGGTGTTCATTCTGACTCTGCCAAAGCAAAGGGAAAAAATTTGGTTCATAGTTGTTCTAGGAAGAGGTTAGAATCACAGCTGGGACACTCTTTAAAAGATGAACTAAAAGGTCAGAATCTAGCTCATGGTCTTCTGGTTGAACTTATTGATTCTGTGAATGACTTCCAAATAGTAGTTTCTGACTCTAAACAGTTAGATTTGGACACTGTACATTCCTGTGATTTGGAACAACCTTCATCATTGAGTAGCAAATTCTCAGAAATGAATGGAAATAGGCCCTCGTGTTCTTACATTGAAATGCCAATTGGTAGTGGAACAAGTGGACTAGAGTGTAGTGGAGTGGCTATGGAGGGGCCATCTGAAGCAGGCTCATACCATTTGAATAACAAAAATTTGGCTGCAGGTGATCAATCTAGGCGTTGCACATGAATGGAACAATCCTGTAATGGACTCATACGCAATGAATGGGGAAGATGTGGCATGCCTCCTATTTCATGGGGTGGTAGAGTTGTACGGAGAAGACAGGTGAAAGGTTATGATGGAGGGAATTGTGGGGTTCGTGAGGAGAACTATGATACTTTTGTCAATATATTTGAAAGGGGTTCACTTTTATATTGTAACATGTCTTTTGAGGCACTTTTGAACGTCAGAAAGCAGCTTGAAGAATTGAGTTTTCCTTGCAAAGCTGTGAATGATGGTCTTTGGCTGCAGGTTTGTTACTGACATCTGTTTGCTTCTGATAGTTATACTCTCTCTATCCCATTTTGATTGTCACCTTTAATTTTATAAGGTTGAAAAAAAAACATAATCAATTTCATGCCAACTCACATTTTTCATTCTATCTTTCTTTATATGCTCCTGCTGATAAATTTAAATTTTTGTGTTTTGTATCTCTATGTTTGCTTTGAAAATGTCAAATTACAATTAATTTAATGTTTTCACAAAGCAATGATGAAGGATGTATATATATATGGAGGACAATTAAAATGGGACTGAGGGATTATTTTTTTTGCCATATGATGAAAGTTAAGTCTGGCTGGAACAGAGGGATTGGGAACATACTCTATATTATTGCAGCTCTGTTTTTTATGCACCAATTGAGTCGTTGACTTAATTTTCAGCTTGAATCTCAGAATAACCTAGTCACTTTTCCTCTGATCATCTGGCCTATCCCAATTTTTGCGAGCATACAATTATTGGTTGAATCTAGGACATCATTACCAGTTGATATTGCATCTAAACTTATTCTTTTTCTGTCTATTGGAAGATTTTTACATAATTTCTATCTGATAAAAGCGTTTGTTTTCTCATAAGGTACTGCCTTTAATTATTGCTTATTAGGATGTTAAAGTTTTTCATTTATCAGCTATGATGTAGGTGCTTTTGAGCCAGAGGGTACAAGAAATTGGCATTGACACCTGTAAAGTTTGCTGCTTCACAACTATGGCGTGCACTTGCAGGCAACCATTTGGGTTTTCACAAGGAGTTCATACAGCAGGTTATTACCTGCAAGAGCATGACTGCAATAGTGCTCCTGGTAACATGGGAAATGTATATGTTGCTGATTCTGCTCAAGGTGAGGGTAATGGCTTCTTTAGGCCCGAAAGAGTGCATGTTAGGGGACCTATTGATGGGCTTGCAGGTATTGGATGTGGAACTACATTTGTGCCAATAGCTGCATGGCAACCAACACGTTTTGTCTTTTCCCGTGTGCCTTTTGGTATAGGGAACAGTAATTGCCAGCAATCTATTGCTAATGAGGATTCAGAGAGTAGAACTGATCACAATGGAGACCAGTCAGGAGATGGGCTGACAGCTGCTCTGGTTGGATTAAGCCAAGGAGGGAGCAACACCACAAATGTTCATGGAGACCATGTGGAGAGAGGGTATGAGACAGAACTGCAAGGCAAATTGTCTGGAACATCCATTTCAGCACCAACTACTAGTGGTATTGCCATCCAGATGCTTGAGACACCAGAACATGCTATTGGAATTGACTGGGAGAATACCAACGGTTCCTCAATATCTTTAGATATGAAAACACCTTTAAGCCATTTTCCTTCATTTCGTTTTGGGTAAGTTAACTGGCTATATTTCTTTGCGTTAGTAATTTGTCTCTTGAAAGATGTCACAATGGGAGCTTTTTGCCACCTTCACGACTCCTTTTGTTCACCACCCAGAGTTGAAAATACTCTATTGCCTGAATGTTTTTTCTTCAAAGCCAGCTCATTTGATTGTATCACTTGTTATCAAAATCCCTATCACAACATTTTCTCTCAGTACCCTTTAACCTGATATGGGGGGAAATCTGAAAGTCATGCTCAATGTCATCTGCTGGTCCTAAGGAGAGGGTATCATGATTTTGGCCTGTCCCCTTCATTTGGATGAAAATTTCACTTCTACACATATCATTTTTCATTTGTTTTAATTAATTAATGCCTTTTCAAATCCTTCTTTTTTATTGTCTGAATTGGCTATGGATGCCCAGGGTTGAATTTGAGGATGTGCACATACTCAACGATGGCCAAGTCAAGCCCTCCCCAGAATATTTCTATGCTGGTTCTTTGTGGAAGGTATCTAAAATATCAACTCCTTTCTGCATGTAGCTTTTTCAAAATGCCTAAAATTCTCTTTCAACTTTTATTTCTTATATATGTTGAACTTATTTGAGCTGTCGGATTTTATAGGTTAGTGTTCAGGCCTTTAATGATGAAGATCCTCAAGGACGCCGGGCTCTTGGTAAGACTAGAAAATATTACTTGTAAAATATGCCATTCTGTGAATATCAAAATGTAAAGGAATAATTTCACAATAATCCAATTATATAATTGTTTTGAAACATTTCAGGATTATTTCTTCACCGACGCAAGGCTGAAATTACTGACTTGCTTAGCAAGGTTAGTGTTACCCATCACATCTTTGGTATTTTGTACTTTTGTTCATACGATGCTCTGGAAACTGCTTATTTTGTGAAAGTGCTACTTATAATTAAAGTTTTACAACTCTTTAAAAACCTGCTTTCAGGTTCATAAGTATGTAGATTCTCGTGAAAAGGTTACAGCCCGGTATTAGGTGAAGTTGCAACTTAACAAACTGCTACTGACATAATGTGCTCATGTTGTATGCAATAAGATATGGTATTAATGCGGGATCTGTCATGGCTTCATTTTTCAGCTGATTTGTCCATCAAAGAGAGAAGTCATGGTGTTTGGAAGCTTTAAACAACGGGGCACTCTTTTACCAAAAGCTCCCAAAGGATGGGGCTGGCGTACTGCTTTGCTATTTGATGAGCTTGCGGAAGTCCTCCAAAATGGGACCTTGAGAGTGGCTGCTGTAGTGCATCTTGTATAAAATTTATAGGGATATTTACCCGATTTCTTAGCAGATAAAGTGCAATTCACTTACCAGCCTTTCTGCTGTTTTAGATGCAAACTATAGGAGCATTCTCGTTTGTCTTTATTGTGGCTGCTTTGCTGTGCAAGCATGATCCTGAAGGCCTTAACCTCACATCCATTGCTTCCTAAAGATTCTAGTGATTTCAGTCCCATCATGGGATGGGAAGTTCTACTTCAGAAGTACAGAAGATTCTCTGCTGTTAATTGTAGGCTAGACTTCTCCAAGGGTCAAGCTGATCTAAACCAAGGTTAATTGAAAAATATTTCCGGCTATTTAAGTTACATATATATAATTGGCATTCTAAGCTTGCATTATTGTATATTTGAATGAAGATCATTAATGTATGTGAATAGCTGTGCAATTGTTGTGTAACTATTATGTACAGCCAACTAGGCTTGCTTAATTGGCCACCACCACCTTCAATAAGATTGAGGTGTAGAGTCTGAACCTTTTTTTTTTTTTTTTCAAAAAGTGGCATCTGAATGATTATTCTCCAAATAAATCTATTATCCATTTTTTTACCTTTCCCTAACATTAATTTACTAAACATTCTAACATGTGTCCAGTTTTTTTTTTTGAAAAAAAGAAACTCCTATGTGCCTACATTTATCAAAAAAATCACTAATGTTGGACACAGATTTCTCTGTTTTGTACAAAATTTTCATACTAGAAGTCAAGGAGTATGAAATTCACCTTGGAATAAAAGCAAAAATGATTGGCAGCTCAACAGAGGAATGGTAAATAATTTTTAACTATGTTTTGATTCGCGTGATCAATTTATTAAAACTAAATAAATTGTTCAACAAATTAATTATAATAATCCAATTATTATTGTTATATGTTAAAGAGCACCTGACTGATTTATATAATTATGCAAGTTACATGGTAAATTATGAAAACGTGGTGAACATTACTTCATTTACCAATTATACAAATTAAAAAGGTTACTAATTCATATTCTATATATTATTTTTCTTTCATATTATTATTTATTTAAATTTTAACTTAATTGAGTTTCTAAATATTATTTTTAAAAAATACGTAACGAATTTTTTTTAAATTGCGGATTGGTCATCTAAGTCTCAACCTCTTTACGAATATGAGGTGTCCTGCCGATTTAAGAGATTTCAAGTGCAAACTTCTCTACAAGACTAGACGAACAATAAGAAGCAAATCAAAATATTGTTTTTCTTTCTTTTTTGTGAAAATCCCGAGGAAATGTGAAATGGAATGAGTGGGTTAAGTTAAATTGTTGGGAAGACAGAGTGGGTGTCCGGTGGAGAAAATAGCGGTGAGCAAGAGCGAGTAAACACAAAATGAGATAGCCATAGGCCATAGCCCTATAGAAAGCCTTGTTGGCGTGCCCGAGGAATTGCTATCGTTTATAGCTGCTCACATGTCGTTCTCCGAAAAAGTTCTATAAGAGGCCCGCCACGTGTCCCCTATCTAAGTTTATTCTACTGCTATCATCCCCCAACTGGGGTAGCAAAGAGAAAACCCCTAAAATTTCATTCAATCAAATGCAAAGAGAAACCCAAAATTCCCTAATCCCTAGTCTTTATCAAACTGGCTCAAAACAGCGAAGGCTAGGCCGACGAATGCTAATTCTCCTTATGTTTTTCAACTAGAAAGATTTAAATCGGTGAGTCATATCGCCTTCCTTTTGCTTGTAGGAAATGCTGTTCAATTTTGATGTGGCTTTGCATTTGTCAATATATTGTTGTTGTAATTAGTGCTATACAGGGATAAAGTCCTTTTTTTTTTTAATTATTTCACTCGACCTGTAGAGGGTTTCCCTCATTTTCATTAGTACAAGTGAAGTTTTTGACATTTTAGCTTCTGCATGTTTTTCTTTGGTCTTGACAATGATGCCACGCCCATGTTTTTCTTTGGTCTTGACAATAATTGCCTTTTACTTGTTATTTCTTGTTTATGATTTGATCTCATTGTTTTTGGCTATATGATGGTCATAGATTCATTATTGTTGCAGATGGGTGAGAATAAGCAAAGTCGGGAAAATGAGAATAGAGCTGCTAAGGCTGTATGGAATAAGGAGATGGTGCATATATTTTGTGATATTTGCATCCAAGCCTTTCACATGGGCATGCGACCTGGGACTCATTTTTCAAAGCAAGGATGGAAGTATGTTATTAGACATTTTCAGAAAGAGAGTGGACAAAATTTTAGTAAAAAGCAATTGAAAAACAAGTGGAATGGAAGTAAAAAGGAATGGAAGACTTGGAAGGCTTTGATAGGTGAAGAGGCTGGACTTGATTGGGATCCAAAGAAACTAACACTTGAAGTCTCTGATTCTTGGTGGGATGAGAAGATTAAGGTTAGCTTTGATTCGTCATTTTTTCAGATTATCACCATGCATATGCTTAAATGATCCATTTATGTTTCATTTTTCATTTATCATTTTTTTTTTAACATTGTAGGCTATGCCAACAGCTAAAAAATTCCGATATGCTGGTATTGAACCTAAACTTTGTGCAAAATATGACGTCATGTTCATGGATACCGGAGCTACAGAGGATGGTGCCTGGGTTCCTTCTATAGTTGCTGTACCAGATGGTACCGACGTGAATGATGAATTGCCTAGTAATAATGTTGTGCCATTGGATAAGGGTGGCATCAATGATTCGCCTGGTAGTAATGCTATGCTGTCAGAGGGTACTGGCGATTCAAGAAGTGAACCTATTTTTGTTGAGAGTTTGGAGCAGATAATGGATGGTGCTAATGTGTCATCATCATTGATGGATGGTGTGAATGTTTCATCGGCACTCCCAACTCAATGCACACAAGCCACTTTAGACCAAGATGCCATGCACCTTAAGGAGCAAAGGAAAGAGAGAAAACAAAAAAGGATTGATGATTCTGATACACAAGGTGATACAAGTAAGAAAATCAAAATAGGAAGTAAACAATTAGAGGGTTTAGCAAAGTTGTCTCGGCAAATTAATAGGTTGGTGGCTACTGTTGAAAGTAGGAGTAGTGTGACTTCCGAGAGGACAGATCTACCAGGATGCAGTATACCCGAGGTTTTGGCTGACTTACATTCTATACCAGAGATTGTGAAAGGCAGTGAACTTCATTTATTTGCTACAGATTTCTTTCTATCCTGGGCAAAGAGAGAGGTCTATGTTTCCTTGGGAGAGTCAGCTGTCAAATTAACTTGGTTAAAGTATCAACATGCTAAGTCAAAGATTGATATGTAGATTGGCTGTTAAGTAGTCTTCATTGTTTATTTCGCTCCTCTGTGAAGTTTAGAATTATATTGTTGTTATTATTATTTAAATAGTATGTTCTGTATATAAATCTATGTGTCCTGAATATAAGGAATTATTATTATATTTTCCTAATTATATCCTGTTTTATGGTCTTATAAATGATCTCTTAGTAGGCTTGGATCAGACTAGGATTAGATTCATGGGGGTGTCTATAGTGAAGTTTCTTTTGTAATTTGAGAATCATCTGTATTTTTGCACATATTCTTTAAGTTTCATGATTGCATGTCTTCTTTCTACGTCGATATTCAGCCGTAGTTCATTCTTCCTGCTAAATATTGGTTGGTTATACCCGATGCCTAAAAGCTTTTTGAGTGGTTACAGAGATTATGGCAACTTTATTGCCTCTACAGAGTTTCTGATTGCTTCTCATATTCTTTTTCTTTTACTGGTTTCTCATAATATTTTTTATTAAGCATCCATGATGGTAGCAGCTCTTCCTTGTGGAAACTGATGCCACTGCTACTAGTCTACTACAGCAATATCATCTTAGCGGTATTCGAAGAGCTCAGAAAGTTGCTTGTATTTCTTATATATATTAAGAAATTGAAGAAATTTAATTGAAAGATAAGAGGTGACAAAAATTGGGTAGAGGTTAAGTTCAAAAATAATTAGGTTAAAATGAGTTTAGGTTAATTATTGTTAAAAAATTAAAACTAACCAATTAAATAGCGAAATCCAAATCATTATATATATTTTATATTTTATGTATTTTTTCAATGTGAGAGGACTTTTAACACTCCCCTCGAGCAATATGTATCATTTTATTCAAGTGTCATACATTCTATTTTTTTTTAAAACATAACTGCATATATATTAGTATTAAATTGCATATACATTTATTTTAACTGCATGTATATTGATATTGAATTGTATGTATATTGAAATCTAAAAAATAGATTAATGAAAAGTAAATTAGTTTTCAATTGATATTCTACCAACAATATAATAAATTCTAAAAAACTATTGTTGATGTACATTGTTTTTGCTTGTATATTGATCTATTAGTTTTGAAATGTATTGTTTTTTAATTGTATGTATATTAGTACATTAGTTTTGAACTGCATACATATTGACATTGAACTATATGTATATTGGACCTTAACTGTATGTACATTAAAATTCATAAAATAAATTAATGAAAAGTATATTAATTTTGAATTGGTACTCTATTAACAATGTAACAATTTCTAAAAACTTTTATTGATATACGTTGTTTTTATATGTATATTGAAACATTATCATTGAATTGCATGTATATTAAAATTCGTAAAATAAATTAGTAAAAAGTAATTTAGTTTTAAATTAGTGCTCTAATAATAATGTAACAAATTTTAAAAAGTGTATTGATATACATTATTTTTGCATGTTCATTGACTAATTAGTTTTAAACTCATAATTCTTTTAATTGATTTCAATATATGTGAGATTGTGCATGAAATAACATGGATCCGGATTCATATATAATTTACACCCTTCAAATAAAATTGAAATTGAATAATACCATATTAAGAAATTATTTGTTTTGATACCATATTAAGAAATTGAAAAAATTTAATTGAATAGATGGAGGCGTTAAAAATTAGGTAAAGGTTAAACTCGAGAATAATTAGATTAAAATGAATTTGAATTAACTATAATTAAAAAGTTATAATTAACCAATTAGATAATTAAACTCAAATAATTATATATCATTATATTTTTATACTTTTTGATCGTGGAATAACTCTTAACATGTACTATTGCAAAATTTTCACCCTTATAATACCACAGTTATTCCTCTATTGATGTAATACTGCTATTAATGCAATACAAAGAACCATATTAAAATTTAGTATATGTAAATATATTTAAAAAATCAAGTTATTAATTATAAAAAAATAAAATACTATATCAAATATAAGTGGATTGGGTTTATGGATATTAATTTTATATATATAAGTGCATAACTGTTTGAACTGCCACCATATTGGTATTATCCAAAAGACAAATATGACGCACCAAAATCCATCACTAAATTTAGCACAAACATATGATTCAAATAAGATACAGAGTTTATAATAAAATTAATTACTAAGTGATTGTTATTTTTATGATATTTTTATATTATTGTTATATTATAATTTTAATTAATTTTTACATTTTGCTAATTTTTTAAAAAGGTTATATTCTATCATTAATTTTAATATGTGAATTAATTAATAAATTTTTATTTTAATTAAAAATGTTAAAATCGTTTTAGCAATTTTATATATTTAAGCATCAAACATTATACAATATATTTCAAAAGTAAGTTGATAATTAATTATAAAAATAATTTATTGAAAAATTTCTATGATATATAGCATTTTAAATTATATGACATCAATTTGCATATTTCTTTAGAAAAGTAATAATCATATCTATTTCATATATTATATAAATATTAATTATTGAAATACATAAAATATAATTTAAAACATGAAGAGTTTAAATTTTTTAAGAAGCACAAAAGATAATGAAATAATTTTTATTAAAAATTCAAGATTTAAATATAAATAATTAGTAAAATATTTAAAACTGTAATAGTATATCGCATATTAATTTATAATTCTTTTTTTTTTTATGAGTAAGGAGTCAGTAATTTTGACAAAACATTTTAAACTCATATTATATGCTACATAGAAAGTTACAATTTTTTAAAAAATTAAATTTATGATTGAACTTGTCACTCAATTCAATACAATAAGTATTAATTTAAAAATAAAAAAATTTCAAAAATAAAATATAATATAATATAAAGATATTTTTTAATATTTAAATTGTAAGTAAAATAATATAATTTAAAAAATTTTAAATTTTTATAAAATAGTATAATTTTAAATTAGATTGATTTTGATTAATTTTTTTTACATTACTCAAATCAAATCATCAATTAGTAATATTCAATTTATAGTAAAATGGGTCAAATTCGCTCCAATCATCGAAACACTGTTTACAGATTCGATTGGACTATAGTTGTGCCGCGAAGGCGAAGGCGAAGGCGAAAAACAAACTAGGCACGGTCATCGAAGAAGAAAAATAGAAAACCAGGCAAAGTCGGAGAAACTCAACTTCCCCTCTGCTCTGCCTCTCTTCCCTCCTTTTCCATGTCTCACTAACGTTTCCCCTTTCCTTTTATTTCTAAATTTTACCTGAAAATCATTACCAAAACCAATTCAAGCCGTTTCCTTTTTCTACTGTTATTCCACTCAAAACCCTAATTTTGCTCGTCTAGGGTTTACATACATGATTATTTCAAATTATGCTCTTCCTTTTAGATGATTTTAAATTTCTAGGGTTTCAACACCTGGGATTCGAACAATGGGCGTTTTAACCAGCAACAATAAGCGGGAGCCATATTCAAATTCACCAGATTTTCACGTCTCTAAAAAGCCCAGATTATCCTCCTTCTCCTCCACGCACCAAACCCTAGGATCCTCCAACAGTACGGTCTCTAGAATCTCCCGATACCCGGAAACCACCTCCAAGTTCCGCCGAGAAGTTCACGCGCCTTGTAGAATACTCAAGTTCGGATTATCATCATCCTCCAAGTCCAAGCACATTGACTTGAGTGCTTCTGCTGGTGATATGGGTTGTTTCTTAAGCAAACGGCTGGATTCTGCCAAAAGAAGCGCATTTGGTGCTTTTAGGTATTTGCGTGGTAAGGATAAATATGAGATAATTGATGATGTTGATAATGAGTGTGGAAAGGTGGTGTCTGTGTCTGAGGACTCGAGTGTCGAGGAAGTTGCTGAGGTCGTGGAAGAACATAGGAGAGAGGAGCGGAGGTCAGTTGATGGGGTTGTGGTTAATCAGGATGATAATAATGATGTTAAGGTTGTGGAGGAGAGGTCCGTGGTTACCGTGGATGGGAATGTAGGGGTACAGAGTGCGGGTAAAATGTTGGATTCATTGGTGTTGGATAGGGAAGTGGAGTTGTTAAGTGTTGAGGTTTATAAGAAGCTGTTGGAGAGTGCTGAGAGAAGGAATGTACGGTTGCAAGAATTGGATTCTGACATTGAATTGAATAAAAAGAAGCTGAGCTTTTACCAGTCAACACGACCTGCAAAGAAACCTGAGGTGAAGGTAAGTTTTTTCCCCCTATGTTTTAACGATCCTAAACACATTTTTTGTTGGAGAATGTAGAAGTTTTTTAACGTTGAGAGATAAAAGTGACGAAAATGCTATCCAAGCATTTAAGTAATGCAAATTAGTATATACAAGGAAGGAAAAGATGTCCCAGTGCTTTCAATGTGGTTAAAAAGGTATAAATTGATCTACAGGAGATACCTCATGAACCCTTTATCCCTCTTACAGAAGAGGAAGAATCTGCAGTCAAGCGAGCATTTTCTGCCAATAACAGGTGTGGTTTGATCAATATGACTGTTTTTATTGTCCAATGGGCGGTACTGGGTAATAGCATTATTGTGGTTTATCTTTCTGCAGGAGGAGGGTTCTGGTCACTCACAAGAATTCAAATATTGATATTACTGGTGAACTTTTGCATTGCCTTGTGCCAGGTGCTTGGTTGAACGATGAGGTGATATTTTCGGGTTATAACTATGCCCACTCTTGTGTAGTGTAGAGGATTCCCTCACTCAACCCCAAAAAAAGAATATGGTGTTCAAAAGCAAGTTCATTGATTATGATGAGCTGATACATTCTGTTTGCAGGTCATAAATGTGTACCTTGAGTTGCTAAAAGAAAGAGAAAAGAGAAACCCTCAAAAGTTTTTGAAATGCCATTTCTTCAACACTTTCTTCTACAAAAAGGTCGGTGCCTCGCTTGCTTTGATTCTTTAGTCTTTTTAAGTGATTCTTACACCTCTATTTTAATTGAATTTAGTCAGTGATTTCCTATAAGGTCAAAAATGATCCTCATGGAACTTTAGTTCATGAAAAATCTTCTATTCTTAATTGTCCTCAGAGTTGAGATTTCCTCAATTTGTTCCTCTTCTTTTGTTTTCCCTTTGTATTGTCCATATTTTTGTTGTTTTAAATCACATAATGCAACTAAGTAATTAATCTGGTCTTTTATACCTCTTATTTATAACGCAATATTTTTGAGTTCTTAGTGTCCCAGGTACCAATAATGTGTATTAAAGATTTTAATCCAGGTTTATAAAGCTTATTTTATTTTCTGAATTTTCTGATATAACTAGTCATTTGAGCTATTGAAATTTTTTTCTTCTAACTTCAATTTAATTGCCTCTTCAGTTAACAGCTGGAGGGAAGAACATTTATGATTATAAAGCTGTCAAAAGATGGACTACAGAAAGGAAGCT
Organism: Omphalea diandra; assembly: GCA_949677035.1. NCBI lineage: Eukaryota > Viridiplantae > Streptophyta > Magnoliopsida > Malpighiales > Euphorbiaceae > Omphalea > Omphalea diandra. The sequence goes on along the minus strand of CATIWR010656871.1, from coordinate 3,369 downwards.
GGGGTATTTCCTGATCGATTGTGATAAAGTAAACTGATGTGCATTCTTTTTAACTACCTCATCATGTATGGTTCTTTGATTTGAAGTTATACTAACCTTGAATAGCTTTGCCATTGTTCTCAGATATTTGTCCCTGTTCACAGAGAGATACATTGGTGTTTGGCAATTATCAATAAAAAGGATCAGAAATTCCAGTATCTTGATTCACTCAAAGGAAGGGACTTCAGAGTTCTGGAAAATCTGGTATGCTTTCCGGTGTTGGCTTCAGATGTCATTTGTTGAGAGATGTGTATTTTTAGTTAGTTAGGTTTTTATTGGATTAGTGACATGACTTTACAGGATGTTAAGGAACGGATAACATTCCATTCTATTCAACTATAATATGTATCTGGCACTGAGTTACAGTTAGATATGAATGATAGCATCTTTCTTTCTACATATTTAGGTCACATGATGTCCAGTTGCTATTTAACTCTAATTATTTTTCTTTTCATGTAAAAATACTAGTTAATATGTAAGGTCTCTCACTTATAAAAAGCGCAAAAGCAAATGTATATGGGATCTTCAACTGTCTTTGTATCGCATGCTGCAATTTTCTCGTAATTGACTCACTGATCCTTTGGAAGTAATTACTTTGCTAGACTTTGCTATTCTTATTCACAACCTGCAACCATGTGTATTCATGAAAAGAATTTTCTGGATTGTTTTCTCACCTTCATTAGATGTCTAGGAGTTTGTAAAATCAGGTGCTAAAAAGAGAGAGGACTTGAGAGTTTCGTATGGAGGATTTAATAGATGTCATAGCCATGGTTACAGAAGGCAATAAAGTTTTAAAGCTTGTGAGATTATTCAAAAAATTAAAAATTGAAAGGTTCAAGTCACTTCAATTTGCAACAGGTTATTATTCTGACAATGAACTTAGACTAGTATGCAGCCATGATCTAGATTTATAAGGTGGGTTTTAATCATTATGAATTTGCTCGGTTGGTGCATATTTTATAATGAGAAGAAGTAAAATGAACAGATGAAATGAAGGGTTAAAAAAACCCTCAAAGTGAAGACTTACTGATCTACTTCTTTAAAACTTGGCTAATGTTGATTATTGATGTGTGCCAGGCCAAGTACTATGTTGAAGAAGTGAAGGACAACAGTAAAAATGATATTGATGTAAGTAATTGGGAACATGAATTTCTTGAAGACCTTCCGGAGCAGCAGAATGGGTGTGTATCCTCTTGGACACTATATTTTATGTTTTATCTGGCAGTTATGCTGTGTAAAGCATATTTTTCTATAAGTAGCATGAAAGAAATGTCCCTTTATAAAAATGATAATCAGAATGGCATGATTTTTCCCCCTTTCTTTTGGTTAAAATTTGAATTGACAGTTAATAGTATTTGATGGTGAGCTATCCACCTGAATAGGTGAACTGAAAATTGGCATCCATGAACATGGCTTGCGCATTCTTTGCTGATAGTGTCATATGGTCTGAGGTGCATATGTTTAAATACAGGGATGTTAGTTATACTAAATCTCAGGAGACTTTTAATAATCTTCTGCAGGATGCAATATGTCCTTTCCTGCATTCATTGTTGCTCCATGCAATTGTGTTTTTGTTCTAAACTTGCTTAAGGTTGGCTGTATTGTCTTAACTTCTATTAGCTGTTATGATATAAAACAATTTTTTTTTCACGTCAGTCAGTATCATTCTGGCCCACTACCTGAATTTAGCTGCCATTGTCAAATAGTGGTTCGACCGGGAACTCAAATTCCTTTTTAAGCTAACTTTTACTTTTATCACAGAAACAAATAAGCTAGTGTGAAGTTCAACATGGACTGTTTCCTTCGTCAAAGGTGTCCCAATTCTTTTATATTGTTCTTCCATATTAGTTTGTTATTTGTATCACACCCTTTTCTGAAGAGTTCCCTTGAGGAACTTGCATTTGATTATTCTGTAGTGTATTGTACTTGTAAAGCTATAGTTTCACTGAATTCAACTCTGATTCAAATTTGTATTTTCTGTGAGATGTTTTCCGATTTTAATATTATATTTTTGTTAACAGGTATGACTGTGGTGTGTTCATGATCAAATATGCGGATTTTTATAGCAGAGGTATAGGGCTTTTTTTTAGCCAGGTAAGAAATGTGTAGAGGCATTCTCATGCATGTTATTATGATGAATATGCTGGTTCTTTTCTTCTTTTTTGAAAGATTTGTATCAAGTCTCCATTGACCTGCATTAATTTAATCTATGAGCATGTGGATTGAAAAGGCTTTGTGCTTCTGTGAAAGCCTTTTGTAAAAAATAACAAAGAAATCACCTACTGCTGATTTATAAGTAGCGCTATCTGCTACTTTAACATATCACTTGTGAACTTTTCTCATCTCTTTATTCGTATTAACATCAATGGGGCCAATGTTGAAGGTTGTGTAACAGATAGATGTCATACATCATTGAATTTAAGTTTTATGTCAAGCTTAAATGGAGATCAAGCCATACCTAATGATCATGTCTTGTTTGTTATTCTTATGCATCATTGTCATGCTTCTGCTTAGATTGCTGAGAATGTTTTGGGCAATGAACCGTAATCTTTATGCTTCTAGATTTATCATTAGGGTCTTGCAGCAGAATGCATTTCTTGAAACATAATAATTTATCAACTTTGACTTAATCATTTTCTTTTTTCTTTTCTCCCTTTTTTCTAGGATCACATGCCCTATTTTCGCATGAGGACAGCCAAGGAGATTCTTAGATTGAGAGCTGACTGATGGGAGAAATGAACATGCTACTCAAAATATAATTTGATTTCCTTGCTAATAGAAGGATCTATCAACCTTTTGTCAAGATTTGTGTGGTAGCAAAGCAATTTTGGTTTGACTAGTTGGATTAGTTTATTGACAGTGAGTGATTACTGGCAGCAAAGAATGCAGGAACCGGTGGCTGGTATGTACATACTATTGATGCAAGCTGGGTTCAGATTTTTTATTTTTTGGCAGAGTTGATCGTGGAAGTATTATGTTTCTTTGTAATTTCACATATGAACAACTCGTTTGTTTTGAGAGAGGTTAGGGGAACTGAAGAATTAAAATGTAATTCCTATTCGTTTTTGAGTATTAGAAAGAAGATAAAAAAGGGTTGCAACGGAAAATTAGTATTTAGCAATCGCCCGCAAAGGTTCAATTTTGAAAGAAAACCATGTGAAAAGTATAAATCAATAAACTGGATCGGAATTTTTATTTGCTAGTATTCCTCGTACGCGAACAAACTGTTAAATTAGAGTATTAATCTGACTGTAAATTGACCTTCCGACTTCGCCTTGGTGAGCAATGAGTCATTTTAAACTGCTTTTCATTGTCCCTGTGCATCACAAT
>CATIWR010656834.1:0-38333 GCA_949677035.1 Omphalea diandra | reverse complement strand
TGGTTGTTCATTGAACAAATATATTTCTTTTATAACTCGGATATACGATCATAAGAAAATAAAAGAGGAAAAAAAGTCGCAAAAATTAAAGTTGAAGATTTCATATTGAAAAATAAATAAAATTGAGAAATAATGAATAAGTCTTGATCATTAGTATCTTATTGGTTCTTTCTAATAGTAACGTTATTAGATTAAACATAAACAATTGTTATTTTCACTATAAGACTTAAATAAACTAATGCCATATTAATGTTACTTAAATTAAATATTCTTGTCATCTTTTTTTTATATATATATAGTATTTTCCTAAAAACTTATAGATTTCATATCTTTCAAGATATATTTATGTTTGCATAATTGTTAGCTTGATATATACTATTAATTTTTGTAAAAACTATTTTATGATACTATTGATATAAGGACTGCTTTATTAATATTTGTGGTGTGGGAATGAGATCGAATTTTTAAATTGGGTTTAGAGGATATTATTATAATTATAATGACAAATTTCAATTTTATTAATTTTAAAAGTACAACACTGAAAATATGAAATGAAAAAATAAAAGAAAAATAGAAAATTATGAATTTATTATAATTTAACTATTATAAAAGAAAAATAGGAAATTATAAATTTATTATAATTTAACTATCAATTATATTTTTAAAAATTTAACGTAATTGAAAAAATAATCTTAGATCTATAGTAACTCCCAAAGTTTATAAGAAATAATCTATTATAACTTAAAGCTTTCATTGCATAAAGAATTATATGTTTAAATTGTGCTAAAAATAAAATAAGAGGATTTGTTAATAATATAATCAAAATAAAAAATTAATGAGTTAATAATGTTTAACTTATTAGTTATTTTATATTTGTTATCAAGGACCAATAAAATTTATTCTTATATAAGATTAGTATTAAGTGTTTAACTGTCGATATGATTGAACTACTTTAATATGCAAACTTGTTATAGTATTAGAGTTTAATAAAATCATAATTTAAAAATATTAAAATTTACATTTTTCTCCACTCATAATTTAGAAAAAAGCAATAGAATATTTTAAAATTTTTAAAGTAAATAAAACCTAATTTTCTAAAGCAAATTATAAACTAAATAGTTTTTTATACTTATTTACTAAATTAATTTTTAATTTATTTTTTTGGCTTCATACACCTATTATGAGGGTGTGAGAGATACCTATGATATAAGTCAAAATTAGAATTATTTGCCACTAAATTATATTTTTTCTAATGAAGCAAACAAATTAATTTAAATAAATTTGGACAAATTAAGAATAGGTTTTGAAAATAAGAAATCTTGTACTACTAAAGAACAAGAAGTATATATGAAAAAAAAAAAAAGACAATATATTACAATCATGATGAAAAAAGAAATAATGATTTGATATTAAATAAATTGCACAAAAAAAAACTTTCTTTTTATCAAATAATAAACATACTCAAAATAACTAGATAAATATTTAAAATAAATCTGCTTGAGCTCTCATTTCTTGATAACAAAATATTTAAAATAAATTCAATAACATTAATAACGTAAATTTTTAAAGAGAACAAAATATTTAATGTTGAAATCAAAAGGCTATTTGAGAAAAATGGCAATCAAATAAAATAATAAAAAATAGTTCAAATAAATGTTGCAATAGATAAAAATAAGAAAAAATTGAAGAAATGTGTTAAAAAAAATATGAACAGTAACTTTGATTAAGTCATCCTTTGTTAATTTTAAAATTTATTAAAATGATTATTATCTTCTAATTATTTTTCATTTATTTCGTTATTCCATTTCAATAAATCAAATTTTTATATTAAAAAATAAACGAATATCACAGTATGATTGACTAAGATTTAAATTTCATTAAAGTACATCCTAATATATAATAATAATATTTAAAAACAAAATTAAAATAATACATATTACGTGCAATGCATGTATTTCAAAAATTAATATCTATATATAAATATACAAAATCATGCTATAAATTGAACATATATAATTTATTATTTAAATATTTTTTAAAGAAATTTTATAGATTTTTAAGCTCATCTTCTAAAAAGGGTATTTTTTTATTTTTCAAATAAATTGTTTATACTGGGTCTGATGAAGATATATTTTTCTTTAATAATTGAACATAAAAAGATACCAGAGTGTATCTATTAAAAATTTAAAATTTAAAATTTAATTATATCTATTGAAAAAAATTATTCACGTATATTCAGAAGCATATAAAATATATTTTATACTAAATAAATTTCAAAGAAATCCTTGCATATTTATAATATTTTTATTAATCTAATTCATCAATCTTAATACTCTGTAATTATTTAAAGAGATTTTAGGGTTACTTATAATTAGATAATTCCTATTCACATATAAAGTTGAATCAACAACAGTACTTTTTTAGAAAAATCAAAAGTTAAATCGTTCTTTAAATTAAATATATATGATTTTTATTTAAAAATATTTATTTTTATGAGAAACTTTTTAATTTAAACTTTTTCTTTTTACGGAATATATTTTATTTATTCATGTTCGAAAAATTAAATTTTTTAGATTAGTTTGATGAGGATATAATTGATCATAAGAAAAAATATTAAAATGTACCCGTTAAAAATAAAATTTTATATTTACTAAAAAATTACGCATTTATTAGGACAACCAAAAGCTAAATCGTATTTTAAAGTGAACACATATAATTTCTTATTTAAGAATATATTTTTTTTATAAGGAAATTTATAGCTTCTAAAACTTTCTATTTTTAAAAGAATATTTTATTTATTTATGTTCAAAAATATAAAAAATTTTAAAATTGGCATGATAGGATATACTTTTTATTTGGTGATAACAAAAATATTAGAGCGTTTCAACTAAAAAAAATATTAGAAATTTTCTTCTAAAAAGGATATTTTTATGTATTTACATTCTAAAAAATAAAAATATTTAAATTACGTCTAATTCATATATATATATCAAGGCTAGATTTATTGTCTTTAAGCTTTAAATAAGCACAAAATCATGAGAAATGAGATATTAAGTGAGAAGTTTTAATACAAAAGGATACAAAGAGATATGATTATATGAATATGGTGTGCACCTAATTTCACCAACTCTTCAACCTTTTCTATCAAACAAAAATTGTTGGATTTAGATTTGGGGAAAATTCTGAATGTTATTTAAGTAATTAAATGCATGCGTAGGCATCATTATCATGATCATGATTCATGACCATATATGATATATATGTATATTGAGGTAGTTACAGGGGCATTTGTGGAAAAGAAAAAAGCAAGGGCTGGTGGTCATGGTCTTGGTTTTTGCGTACCCAATGTAATGTATCATCAATTTGGGACTCTTGTGAAGAAGGTCCAAAAAGGCAGAGCATCACAAACGGACGATCCTAAGAGCAGCCAGCCCCTCTCGCTCTCTCTCTCTGTCTCTCTCACAACTGTCCTTTATCTACAGTGGAAGAATCATCACTAAAATCAATAATATATATTATAATAATAATAATAATAAATAAATAATAATCTAAAAAGAAAAGCAAAAGTTACTCTCTGTTTTACCCATCGCTTTCTTTTTTCTCATCAAGATTGTATTGAGGAGTCTGTATCCATCTTTTCTTTTTCTTTTTTTATTTTGTTTCCATTCTAGCATAGACGATCTTCAAGTGGGTTTGCTCTTCTCTTTTATTTCCATCAATGGAAACCATTTAGATAAGGCAGGTACGTCCTCTTCTAAAGCTTTTTCATTTTCTTTTGGATTTATTTATCTGGGTCTTTTTTGGAAATTTTATTCCTCTAATAAAAATCGTAACTATGATCAATTTGGAAAAGGGGAGAGAGAGAGAGAGAGAGAGAGAGAAGGAGAAAGAATAGAGCTTTGCTGAGAAATCTGAAGAAGGCGATCTTTTGATACAAAAAGTTGTGTTTTTTGACCATGGCGGTTGCTGAAAATGCTGGGGCTAAAAACAGCACTTCTGGTCAAAATTTTGATAGCACTGTAATATCATCGGACTCAAAGGTATCAAACGATCTTGAGAGATCAAAACCCAGAAATGAATTCTTGGTCAACACTAATGAATCATATTTTGCAGGCTCAGGATTATGATCAGCAGAGTGTTAATGCCAAGTGTGAGCAGCACGAGAGTGAAACTGCAGCGGCCACTTTAAGCAATGGCAAAACTAATGGGATCCAGATGCCGAATAATGGGTTTGACATCACTCCGCAGCAGCAGATGGTGCCAAAGTCTCAGATTCAAAGGCCTAAATCTAATGGGATGAGCGATATGAGTGACTTGGTGGAGATTTTGTCCAAGTTGAATCCCATGGCTGAAGAGTTTGTCCCTCCTTCACTTGCTAACAATCATGGGTATCTGGGTAATGGGTTTGCCTGCACTAACAATTTTGCTGTTCAAACTAATCCTGGGAATGCCAATGGACATACGAAAAGGGTATGTTTGATCTTCCTTTTATTTTAAAATTAAAAATTTTTGGTCTTGTGTTTACTCAGTCTGAGAAAATGCAGGGAGAGCACTGATTATAAGGTTTTTAATTTTATGGGCTGTGGGATTGTGAAGTGAAAGACGAAATTGATAATTTGAGTTTTTTTTTTTTTAATGGAAACCTCCTCACATTTGTTTCTTTTTTTTTTTTTTTTGCCAGAAGAAGAACAATTATAATCAAGGAAGGCGAAGGATGAACACTAGGACGGGTATGGCTCAGCGTGAGGAGGTGATCAGGAGGACTGTTTATGTTTCTGACATTGATCAACAGGTAAACACTTGCGTATTGTTCTTGTTTTCTCCCCCGCTTGTTTCATTTTTCTCTTGTCCACTGATCATAGGAGTGGGGATAATTTATTGATCTGTTTGTATATAGGTTACTGAAGAGCAGCTTGCAGTTCTCTTTGTGCATTGCGGACAGGTACTGACTTGGTTATCCTCACATCAGCACTTTCACTTTTGCTAATGTTGACTTCTGATTCCAGCTTATATATTCATGTTTCCTTTTTGGAAATAAAGGTGGTTGATTGTCGCATATGTGGTGATCCCAACTCAGTTCTCCGATTTGCCTTCATTGAATTTACTGATGAAGGTACTGTAGAAATCTTATTTGCCTTACCCATCTTCATGATTATCTATTAATATTCCATAAAATGTGCTTGCAGAAGGGGCTAGGGCTGCTTTAAATTTGTCTGGAACAGTGCTTGGATATTACCCGCTGAGGGTGCTGCCTTCCAAAACTGCAATTGCACCTGTTAACCCCACATTTTTGCCACAGGTCAGTAATTGTATAGAATGAACCATATCCTGTCCATTTTAGCATCTGATTTAATGTTAGAGTTGTGCTTACATTTCTTTTCTGGTACCTGGCTTTCTAACGTCATCATGATCCGCATTCTGCAGTCTGAAGATGAACGTGAGATGTGTGCAAGGACTGTTTACTGTACAAATATTGACAAGAAGGTAATACTAGAAGTTGCATAATCCTTGCAATAGTTCTGAATTTTCTTATGAGCTATTCTGGAACTTTTTCGCCTTCTTCCCTTATTTTCTTTGTTTGATTGATGCAGATCACTCAGGCTGATGTCAGACTTTTCTTTGAATCTTTTTGTGGGGAGGTTTGTTGATGTTTATGAAAAGAACCTAAAAACACTGCTTGTCCTTGGATTGTAGATTATATCTTATTTAATATTTTGCTTTGAATAGGTTCAACGCTTGAGGCTTCTCGGCGACTATCATCATTCCACACGCATTGCTTTTGTTGAGTTTGCAGTGGTAATTACATGAGTTATTGACCTTGATGAAGCATTTATGTCTTAATAAATATACAGGATATGTTGTTTCTTCTGAACTTTAGATGCTATAGTTATGAGAGCTGCTTCTGCAATATAATATAACACTAATTTCTCTATACCCTTCTTATCTGCTGTGCTGTCTTATCACTGTCAGCCGTGGTGCCCAAACTTGCATTTCAATCCTTTCTTTTAGAAACAATTTATACTGTTGATAATATGATGTTATGTTGTTTTCTTATCAAGTTCCATGTAGCTATTGCTTTATGTTTGTTGCACTTTGGAATTAATTAAACTCAGTTTTTGTTAGTTATTGCTCTCGTTATATTCAAAGGTTGGAAAACTAAGGTTCTCATTTCAAAAATTTCTACATACTAAACATCAGTAGTTTTTAAATTTCAACTCTTTTGTAAACTTATGGATGTGGATGATGTAGGAGAAGTTCAGCATTCTGCTTACTGATGCTTTTATGGTGGGAAAATCTTAGCGTGTGTCTGGTGTAAATGAATTCCAAAAATTTTAATGGAAGTTATTTATCAATCTACACTTATCATTTTTGGTATAGATAAGGATTCATTTAGAATCATGGACGTTTAATTTTTTTGAAATTAATCATGCTTAAGTCAAATTTTACCATAATTGATAGCAAATTATTCAAAACTAACAAGTGGTACAAGCCAATAAAGCTACAAATTTAAATTACAAGCAAGTTGGGCTATGCATTCGAAATGAAGTGCACATTTAATCTAAACGTGAAAATTAATTTTAGAAATAAATTTGTTTGGTGAAGGTCATTTACCAATCAAATGAATTCTATATGAATTTATTTGAAGCAGTGCCCAGTGTGTTAAGGAATTGATTGGTTTTAGTGTTAAAATCTCTAGCAGGGGATTTTGAAGCTAAAAAGTTGAACTAAGCGGCTTAGAGATAAGAGAAGTTGGTTACTGTTATAGAATGGGATTTTAGGGCTAGGAGGCTGATCTAAGCTGCTTAGAGATAAGAGAAGTTAGTTGCTCTTGCAGAGAGAGATTTAGAGAGAAGGAGGTTGGGAAGAGAGGTCTATCCTATTAAATTCCTAATCAACCCGAAATGGGTAAGAAATGAAATAAATTTCCTTTGTGAACAAACTCATAAATATTATCGTAAATAAGAAGTTCGATGATGTGTCTTATTTGTAAAGTTAACAAGAAACATTGCAAATTATCAAAATTACAAATCAAATAAAAAAATGACTTGCAAATTTTTTGTTCTAGACTGCCACTGGTAGGATAGGACGCATAAAAAAAAATTTATATATAGCTTATTTGGGTGTGCATATGAATGTGTGTAATCTCGCAATGGTCTTGAGAAATTCTGATGTTGGTATAGCATCAATAGAAATGCTTATAATAGAGTGTTCTCAGTGCTATAATTATATTCTTTTGGAGAAGGTTAAAGTCTAGTTTTCACTGTAACATTTCAGTAGCATTAAAGTTCCTTTGTTCACTTCTTTTTGTGTTCTGTTTTATTTTGTTCTTTTATGAAATCAAGAAACTCCGCTAATCATGTATATATATTTTTTTTTGGGGAGGGGGGAGGGGGTTGTATTTAATTGTTGGCTGTGTTAGTATTGATTTATTTTTTCTTAATAAAGAAAATTTAATATGGAGGTGGAATTTCTGTAATGTTAGCTAATTTCTTTCAGATCTATTCATTGTTATGCTAATGCAAGAGTGATCACATGCATGCATGACAAGTGAAAAAGATAGGGGGAGTGTGGTAGGAAGTTATGCCTGAAAAATTTGCTCACCGATTCCATAGTAATACATACAGGAGACTAAGTTTGTAAATATCTGGGCATTGCAGTAATTTCTCCAATTTTGACATAGTTGACATTCCTGTGACCGATCATTGGAGTGTGTTATTCTGCTTAGATGAATCTGTAAATAGCAGCCCCAAATTCTGCAATAACTGATTTTCGCTTTGCTTTTTCATACCTTATAAGAAGTAGAGCTCACTTTTACTTTTAACTAATCAGCACTGGTATGGGACTCAACATTACTTTCAGTGTTCAGTTTACGCAGTATGGGAAACTATTAGTTCTTTGAGTTCTGTCTTTGCAAAGCTAGAAAACTCTGATGTGCTGATTTCTTATCCTTTCTGAATGGATAGTCAAATTTTAGATTCTTTCAGTCTTTTCCTTTGTGTGCATTAAATTGTCCCTTAGCCCCATCTTTATTTCTCAAGGTAACTAGTTTATATATTATTGGTAAAAGTTGAAAGATTGCCTGCCTTTTATGTAATAAAAAACACAGTAATGAATAGTGTTTACTAGCATGTGAAAAAAAGTCCTTATCATAGATGTCACTCTTTGTCAATTATAAAAGGATCGTTCTTCGTAACTGATGGAAAAGGCTTGACAGTACTTTTGCTTTTGTTTAACACCACTCAATTCGTCAGTTGGCCTAGCATTTGCTGACTAAGTCTGAAGTTAATGTCTGTACCTACCTTTGACTGGATGTTACTAGGAGATTACTTTTGTTATTAAAATTAAGTTTACCATTCATGGAGTAGTCTTCCTGAGCAACATCATTGTTGGGAAGTCCGAAGCTGTCCAACTAACAAACCATCATAATTGTTTCTCTTGTAGAAGCTTTAGAGCAAAGTTCTCATGAATGTTAGGAATATTCGAAACATCCTTTATGGTCAGTATCTTCCTGATTTGAGCTTTAGCATCATTAATCGTTTCATGGAAGCTTTCTATTTATTTTAAAATCTTGTTAAGAGTACTTGATATCTAGGAAAATTATTATTCCTTTTTAATTTGGTTTGGGAGTCCAAGGTTTCCTAAGGTTGTAATGCTTAATATTCAGATTTCAGTCAATAAAAATTCCAGCAATTTTGCTTTTATTGGAGTTGTGGTGAAATTCAACCACTGGTGTGATGCCTTTATGACCTTGTATATGATGCCTAAGGATGTTTGACTGTATTGCCCAAACTCTTCTATTTTATTTTGTTACTAGTCATGGATCCTTTTTTTTTTTTTGGCATCACTATAAATTATAGATATGTTGAATATTCTTTTATTTTTTTAATGCAATAAATAACACAGTAATTTATCAAGTCATACCTTTAAATTATTAAGAAAACTATAATCAATTATATAATTAAAGAAAATAATTGTCTTTTCCTTTTTTTCTTTCTTTATTTTCATTTTTTTCTTCATCATTTTCTCTTTTTAGCTACTTTCTATTTTTAACCCTTTTTTGTACTTTTGGCTTTTTTCCTTTCTTTTATTCTTTCTTTCTTTATTTAATTTTTTAAATATTTGTTATTTTTTAGTCTATTTAATTAATTGGTATTAAAAGTGGAAATCAAACTTTTTTATAAACAAGTACTAAGGCCAGAATTATATACATAGAGATAGATTCACATGTTACTGTCTACAACAGTTTATCCTAACTGCAAACTGGCTCAAAACCCTCTCATATTTGCCTAATTTAAGTTCTTTAATCTAATTGGTTGCAATCACCCAAATTCCTACCCATTCTAGCTTCTATGTAAACACCTAAATACAGGCTACCAACTTGTCTGGCAACTTGACCATATCAGGATAGGATAAGGTATTATATTTAGGGCTGCGAGTTTATTTCAAAAATTTGAGTCCTTTTTCATTTGACTAAAAAGTTATTTTGTAGCTCTTTACCTTTGGTGAGTGTTGCATGGCTCTAAGACATCATGTCTCTGAATATTTTTTGGCATTAAAATCATTAACTTGGAAAATTTAGAATCAGTTTTTATGAAGTTTTGTTTTGCAGAGTTATCCATTCTGGTGGATTTTCCTTTCATTTTTTGTTATTAAATTCGATATTTCTCGTTGTTGGTGCTCAGTGGTATTTCCTTTAATTATCACCCACTCTTATTAATAAGATCACATTTTTCTTTAGGTTGATGTGATGTTCTCATGAAGGGTTAGTCTGTCTTATTTTTATTTGTTCGCATCCTTACATCTGAGGGGGAGAGAGAGCTTCACCAAGACTGAAATTATAAGCATACTTCAATTAGAAAGCATGTTTACAAAGGTTCCAAGTGTCTTCGTTTGGTGAATTGCAAAAAATCTGCTATGTTAAATTAGCAGTTGCTGTTGAATAATCAAATTGCAATACATTTGCTGAAATCACTATGCTTAATGTTTTTTGCTGTTCTTGAAACTCTTGCAAGCACAGTAATGTCTTTTGTGCTTTTTTCTGATTATTGCAGGCTGAAAGTGCAATTTTAGCACTCAACTGTAGCGGTGCTGTTCTTGGATCCTTGCCAATAAGGTAGTTTTGGAAGAGTTATTAATAGCTGGTATTTTGGCCCTTTTTACCTATAGATAACATCTTTGTCTTGAATATTCTAAGACAAGTGTCTTTATGTTCCATGTGCAGGGTAAGTCCATCAAAGACACCTGTTCGGCCTCGCTTTCCCCGTCCTCCACTGTACTAAATCATGATCCATAACGCTTCCTGGACTAATCAATTGCTGATAGATATATTTATACATACATAGACACTGAAACGTTTTAAAGGTACTTGTGGCGTATAATCATTTTGTCCTTGCATCTCAGCCGGGTATCATTGTGCCTATAGGGGGGTTGTTTATGGTTTTTTTTCTTTAGTTCATAGAGTTGGATGAAATTCTGAGGATCTTAATGGCTTTATTTATGTTGCGCGAGTAACAATTACAAAATGACTTCGTTCTACAAGTCTCTCTTTTGATCTTTGAGGATAGTTTTGTTTCTTGTGTCCAAGTCTGCTTGGTTTATTCTGCTGGTGAGTATGTTGAGGTATTCAATGGTCAGTTTGAATGATGCATAGTGGCGTGGATGCTATTGGTGGTCTATATTGTCTGCTATAAAATTGAGTTAAAATTAATTTGGATCTTGCGAACTAGATTTCTAGCACACATTTGACATTGATAATGACTTGTATATCCCATTTGGATATTTTAGTGGGCTTATTCGAGTCGTACATGTATATAAATTCTGTCCATATCTCCAGTCCCATCTTTTAATTTCTCTAGATAAAGTCAGATCTTTTGAGTTGATTTTGCACAGTGGAATACGCAGCTATTTCCTTCTTTGATGCAAACCCCAAAGGGTGGTTTGCATGTGTTAATTCAACATTAATAACAAAGGAATACGTTCAAGAGAATGGGAAAACTTGATCCATATAATCATCACCATTAAACCATGCGTAACTCAACTTTGTAACACATCATTGTAGCATGAAAGTCAGGCATCCAAATCACGATTCATGTACCCCATCCAAGTACAAAGTTCAATCCTGCTGATAATGCCGGCCGGTTATATTACTAGAGCACAAACAAACAAACAGGCAACCGCGGAGGTCAAGAAGCAGTGCCTCGAAAGATTAGGTATTTCACAATCTTAAAGATCACTAACTATCAAGCCTGCAACATGAGAATTTGAAGAGAAATGCTGAACATGACCCAAGACGCCTCGTGCATCTTAAGCATATGATACAGACTAGCAAATTCAAACGTAGGAATCGTAACGAGCTTTGGTCATTGTTGAAAGTACTCGTATGCTTCCGCTCATGGGGCGACCACTTCAACATTCCCAGCTCACTTGCCTAATACATTTAATGGCTAGGTGAGTCACCTTTTCCCTAACCCACTTGCATAATATCTTCGACTAACATCGGCCTAGTAAGTCAAGTTTAACCTGGCCCAATCATACATGCATATTCATATCAATTACTCATTTACATTTCTCATTGATCTTTAAATCTAAGAGAGTTTCAAGTCATCCCAAATCATTGATATATTATCACGGAGGCTTTATATGTTTCAAGATTTCTACCCAAAGGCACAATAATACATAAAAAGTACATAAAGATGGACCTACGTGCATTGGCCTGTCTAGGAAGAATGAAGTATTCTATACATATGCTTGTGTGCGTAGCTTTAAGGATGATGTGAAAATCTTTATATCTATGTCATAATCATATAAGGATGACCATGTATAACTAATTTTATGACATGATTATATATGCATGCATGGTTAGATGTGGGGAAAAAAAATCCAAGTGCGAGAATAATTTCTCCCATTAGGATAAGGCTAGAGGAAAAGATAAATTCTCTCAATGCCTAGGCGGAATTTCAATTGCCTACCTAAAATTACCAAAAGTGTTAAGCCTACTATCCTCTATTTTGTCCCTTTCAAGTTTAGAAAGGGAAAAAAGAACAATCTATATATTTATTTAGGTTATACTTTCAGTGATGATTATCTACTACAATATTTTTTGAAGTAGTCAGCTTGCATAAATTCAAAAATTCGAAGATTCCATTTGTATTTGAAGAAGATAACACGAGATAACATTAGAATTAAGATAACTGCTTTTGAGCTAATGGATCAACAGTAAAATATACTCCTTAAATGCGACCATTGAAAGCACAACAAAGACTCGACTGGAACTACTTTGCTCTATTTCTTAAGTCTAGCAGCAGCATTCCAACAAAGACCCAATGATAAGTCCTTATTTTTTTACATACAATTTTCACATAAAAATTATATATTAATTGTATGTTATTATTAATTAAAAGCACTTGCATCAAAAAAAAAAAATTGTTACTCCGAAAGACAAACATATTTAAAATAAAGCAAATATATTTAAAGTAACCTAATTGAGCTATATTTAAATTAATATATTTCACCATTATTATTTACTCTAAAATAATGTTACTTAAATTTATCAAAAATTAATCGCGTTTAAATTTAAATAAAATCTACAAATGACACTAACTAAAATTTTTAAAATATAAAACTACTAATAATTTCATTTCAACTTAGTGAATCGAAATTTAAAATAAAAACTAAAAAAACTTCAATTCCTTAGCACTTGAGGAGCCAACATTAATCATATACTGTAGCAAAAACTCAGCAGAACAGAGGCGCTTCAGAATACACCTTCACATCGCTAAAAGTGAAGAACCCAAAAACCACACGCCATAGATATAATATTACAGACTTTTTTTACTGAATTTGTACATCGATAACCTTGCGTTCTACTTTTGTCTTGGGAATGGAAATCAATAGCACTCCATTCTTCAGCTCAGCCTTTATCTGATCCTTTTGACAATTGTCCGGCAGCTTGAGACGTGTATCATAAGAGCTGAAAGTCTGCCTGGACCACGAATCATCGCTGTCTTCTTCCTTCTTGTGCTCTCCCTTAATAACCAGCACATCATCCTCAACGGAAACCTTCACATCATCCTTTGAAAGTCCTGGCATGTCAAACCTCATCTTGATCTCATGTTCCTCTTCTTTGATGTCCCATGGAGCTCGTACTTCCCCTGCTGTCCTACTTCTGCCAGGGAACGTCATAGCATCTTCAAACAGCCGGTCCATTGTGTCTATCATTTGACGCATGGTCCTCATGGGGGATAATGGATCCAATAAACCTGTACGGTGATCAACATCCAATGTTAGAGCCTAACAGAATGCGATGCTCAGTATATCAAAAAAAAAAAATTGACATTCACTTTGACAATGGTGTTCTCGTCCGATGTCGGTGCTCAATCGATAGGGAATCTCCTCTTTGAGCTCAAATAAGACATGAAAAACTTACCAAAAGGCGAGACATCAACAGCCAGCGTCCTAGGCTTCCTCTCAACGGCAGTGCCTTGGTTACCCTGCTTATTGACATCCACTTGAATAGACGTATCCTTGTGATCCCCAGCTTGAGCTCTCACCAAAGACAGCCGCGAAGACCTACCCATATTACAACCTCTTAATGGGAATCTCACTGCGCAAGTAGTAGAAGCACCCAGTCCTCCTTTCATTGAAGTGGCCATGGGTTGCTTAGACACCAAAGGAACAGTTGACCAAGACAATGTAGAAGAAGCCATATTTATGTATATAAATAGTATAGTTGATAAGGAATAGTACTAGTAGTGGTGTGTAGGAGGCGATTGCTGAAGTTGAGAGGTTTGTTGATTTGGTGATGGAGAAGAGTGTTGATATGATGCAATGGGCGATGAAGACTGGAGAATTTATAGAAACAGAGGAGGGAAGTGGAAGCGTATAGATGGGTCTTGAACGTTTGAGAGCTTTTGAAAGTTCTGGACCGGACCCAAATCAAATCAAATTAAATCATATCAAAGAATATGCTTCCACTTTTGTCCAAACTCTCGTGAATGGTTTCATCTTCCCGTTCATATTTCTCTCGTTCTTTCCAGAGAGACCCTTGTAGAAGATTTTTTGGATAATAGTATTATAATATTACGCAAAAATGAAGCCATATTTCTCATTATATATGTGTAATTATTTATGAATTTTAGACATAGAAGATACTCTTTTTTTCTAATGGAGTAGGTAGTAACCTTTTATAATTTAGCCTTTGAACTTTTAAGTATTTATGGTAATAACCTTTTATAATGTAGGCTTTGAACTTTTAAGTATTTATAATGAAGTCCTTATAGTAAGAAAATAACTTTCAATTACATCCAAACTTAATCTCGATTTAATCTTTTTTCCTTTGTCCTATTGTATGTGACATATCTAGATTCTATAAACGTGATATTAAAAATATAAGTCATATTTCTAAATACTTTATTACAGTCTGATAAATTAAATTATTTTAATTTATTATTATTTCTCTAATAAATTAAATTAGATTCAAAGATCATAATTAATATTTAATAATTTTTTTGAACTAATATTTAATAATATATTATGACCACTAATAAGTAATCATGAAGTGATTTTGACTTAACATTTTAATAAGTAGATTAATGGTATTGATTAATATCTAGATCAAACATAAAGTTTAAATATGTATTTGACCATATTTAGCACTTTGTCTAATGATAAATTTCATAGATGGTACTAGAAAATAATAAGACATTCTCTTTTTCTCCATATAATATATAATGTAATTAATAATTGATATATGTAATTAAATTAATAATAATTCATTTTTTAGATTATTTATTATTTAGAAATAAGAATAAATATTTTTTTTACACTAGTATTTTTTTAGATTATTTATTTTTTATAAATAAGAATAAGAATTTTGTTTGCACTAGTATTTTTATTTTTTTGACCAATTCTAACTTTTTGATTTAAATATGTGAAGTATTTTGAAAAAATTAAGAATATCATTTGATTGGTTCATTTAAGATCACTTAAATATTGCCACTTTTTTTTTTCTTTTTTGAGTTATCATGTAATATATAGTTATATATAATTGCACACTAATATTTCAAAGATAGTATATTTTTTTAATCTTCTCTTAATCTCGTGTTAATATCTCTCCACTTATATGAAATTATTATTTCTAATTTTAATTTTAATTTTCTATTTAAAACTAGTAGCACTTCAATTATTTTTTAAAAAAACTTGGATATAATTCTCAAACTTCAAACACATTTTGTTGTTTCCAACTAAAATTCTTGTTCTAAAATTTAAATCACTTATTATTTCTATGAAAATTTGAAAAAAAATAAAAATCACACGTAGAAAATTTGAGTTACTATAATATTATTATTAAAAGAACATGTAAAATAGGCAACTAAAAAATAAAGTTAAAAAATAATTTATATATATTGTCTATTTAGAAGTAAATGTTATTAATTTAGTCACATATTTTATACTGATATTTTATTTTATTAATGTTTTAAATCAATATATTATTAAATTCAATCTCAAAATTAGTTTTAAAATATTATTTTTCATTTATTAAATAATTATGTATAATACACGACCACGTATTATTATTTTACATTATATTATAAAAAAAATTCTAAATAATAAATTAGAAAACTCATCTCATCTTCCATATAAAAAAATAAGTTTTCTAAATAGGAAATTAAAAACATAAAAGTTAATAATTCTAAACAAGAAATCAATATCATATAAAAAAATTTGAATAAAAAATTAAAAAATAAAAAGTGAAAATTATACACAAATTCTAAATAGAAAATTAAAAAAAAGTAATCTAAATAATAAACTAAAATTTAAAATAATTTTATTAATTATTCAAAATTCTAAATATATAAAGACAAATAGCAATGGAATGAATTGTTAAAATTACTTAATTTAAATTAGTAAATTCTCTTAAAATTGTGTCATGCAAGATTGAAAGTATAAATTAATAAATAATACTTAATATTGTAGTTTGCAATCACCTCATATATGCATATATAGTTTGTAATTATCTGTTAATTTTGTAATTATCGTTCGTTATAATTATTTCATATATACATATATAGTTTGTACTTATCTATTAATTTATTTTTTATTATAAAATATTTAATATTATTTATTTGATTGATTATCATAATATATTTTATTTTAATTTAATAAAATCTCTCTTAAAATTATGTCATATAAAATTAAAAATATGAATTAATAAATAATTTTTTACTATAACTAATTCCATATATAATTATAAGTTTGAGAAATATATTTATTATTTTATTTATTTTGCAATAAATTTTTATAAAATAATTAATTTTAATCATTTAAATGATTAATTAATTCTTTAATACAAATAATATCTTAAATTTATTTAAAATTTATTATTATAATTATACACGCAATGGGCTATTCATGATTAGTATTGTAATATATTAAATTATGCTTGAAAAAAGTACGGAATAAATATAAAAACTTGAGTTTAGGCTAGATTAGAGAGCCTGACTTGCTTGATTTTAGGCAAGGCTAGAGAGGTTGATTTGCCCTTAGCTTAATCTTCTCCCACCTACTATCTTTCTACATTTTGCAATATTTTAAAAATTGATTGGATTAATTAGTCTAACCGATAAAATTAAGAGCCAAATTAGTGTTTAGTTCTGTTTGACTCAAATTAATTTTTATTTTTTATATTTAATTATTATAAATATATTTATATTTATTTAATATTTTTTACGATTTTAAAAGTTATTTTAGTAATTTTTTTAAAAATTTTATTTATTATTAAATTAATTTATTCGAACCAATCAAAACTATCCTCTAATCTATTTGGTAATTGGTAATCAGTCAAATTTTAAAAACATTGATACTTAGTATACATATATAGCTGGTCTCACTATTGTAAATAAAACATTACATAATAATATATTCGTTAAGTACTATCATTAATAAGCATTAGATCAATGATAATATCATCATCTTGAAAGAGGTGCTTCATGGTATGAGAAATCGTAAGCAGGGTACAGGTTTCATGCTCCTCAAGATAGATCTCGCTAAAGCCTATGACAGGCTTTCTTAGGAGTTTATTCGTAACACGTTATTGGATGCTGGATTGGGTAGCGGCTGGTGCCGAAACGTCATGGAGTGTATGGCTGTTTTATGGAATGGTGAGAAGCTCCCTGTCTTCCAACCTTCTCGGGGGATTCGACAAGGGGACCCAATCTCTCCGTATTTATTTGTACTCTGTATGGAACGGCTCTCTCAAATTATTAATGATTTGGTGAATGCTAAGATTTGGAAGCCAATTAAACTTTCTAGGATTATGTTCTTTGCTGATGATATGATTTTGTTTGCTGAATGCAGGTGGTTATGGGTTGCTTAGATGAGTTTTGTCGTGCTTCGGAACAATTAGTTAACTTGCAGAAATCTAGATCGTATGTCTCGGCCAATGTTGATTCTTCCGTAGCTCATAATCTGTCTGTTACCTCGGGTATATCGCTGTCTTCTGATTTGGGTGAATATTTAGAGGCACTAGCTGTCCATAGGAGGGTTACTACAGGGCAGTACCAATATTTGATTGATAGAATGATTAGCAAGTAATCGGGTTGGAAGGCTAAATAGTTATCACTAGCTGGAAGGGTAATTATTGTCCAATCGGTGCTCTCGTCTATGCCTTATTATACAATGCAATCTTCTCAAATCCCAAGGGGCGTTTGCGATGCCATGGAGCAGATATGCCGTAGATTTTTGTGGGGGCATTCTGATAATGTTCAGGGTATCAATCTTGTAAAGTGGGAGAACGTTACCAAGCCTAAAATCTTTGGGTGGCTTAGGGATTCGTGATCTTATGCAAGTTAATATTGCTTTTTTGGCTAAGTTGGGTTGGAATATACGCCATTCGCAGGATAAACTATGGGTTTCAATTTTGAGGAACAAGTATATGGAAGTTAGACGCTTGCTCAATACGGTGGCTATAAAAAACAACTCTTCTTCGACCAGGTAGGCATTTCTCACCGTTTTGATTTTGTTCTTTAAGGAACTAAACAGAATGTAAGGAATGGGAAGGCAACGCGATGTTGTTTAGTTTGCTGGCTAATTATTAACCCGTTTATTATGCTATCCTCCTCTCCTATTTCTTTAGAGGAGAGCAATAAAATAGTTTATGATTATTGGATGCCGCATGGAGGTTGGGACTGGGTCCAATTGGAAAGTAAATTGCCATTAGAAATTCAACATAAATTGGCGGCTTTTTTGGTTAGTGATAACGAGCATTGCCATGATACTGAGATTTGGAAGTATTCGAAGAATGGGGAGTTTACTGTTAAATCTGCCTATGAAGCACTCATGAGTCAGAGCTCTATTCCGGCTTGTCCTATTTGAAAGATCATATGGCCAATTCAAGCTCCCCAAAGAGTCCGGACCTTGCTATGGCTGCTTTGTCAAGGTAAAATGCTTTTGTAATGAAGAGAGGTGGAAAAGAGGTTTTACTTCTAATCCCTATTGCTCTTGTTGTTCGAATGTGGTTGAGTCCCTTGCATATCCTGCGTGATTGTCCTATGGCTACCAAGGTTTGGGCACTTTATGTTCCTAACTCAATCCGGTAGCGGGAGAGTGGATTAAATATCATGGGCTGGTTAGAATGAACCTCACTGCCAACACTCGTCCTAACTTTAATGGTAACTAGGTTTGTTTTTTTGCTTGTACTTTATGGTGGTTATGGCGTTGGCGGAATGAGAGGGTTTTCCAAAATAGGAATATGGGTATTAATATGAAGTGCTTCTTCTTGAAGCTGGTGGGTTGGGAAGCTCCTCCTCGGTCGTGGGTTAATTTGAACACTGATGGTTGCTCGAAGGGAAATCCGAGGAGGGCTGGTGGTGGGGGACTGTTAAGGGATGACTTTGGGGATTGGGTTTTTGGCTTGGTTGTCAACATTGGGGTGTGTACAGCAGTGGAAGCGGAGCTCTGGGCTGTTTTGGTTGGGTTGAAGTGTGCTAAAGCTAAAGGATTTCGGAAGGGCATTCTTGAAGTTGTCTCCCTGTTGGTGGTTCAATGGCTTTCTTCTCATGCACATTATGAGGGACAGTGTGCTGACTTAGTCCACAAGTGTAGGGAGCTCACGTGCTCATTCTCTGAATTTCGAGTTCAACATGTTTTTCAGGAGGGTAATAGAGTGGCTGATCGGTTGTCTAATGAGGCCCTAAGGATGGCAAGAGGAGTTACCGAGTTCACTGAGTCACCGGTGGGAGCCCTGCCTTACCTCCATGATGCTATGTATGGTGTTTCATGGCCTAGGATGATTCCTAGATAGTTTTTCTGCTTTGTTTTTGGGTTTTCCCCTCTCTTGTATTAAAAAAACAAAAAAAAAAAAAAAGCATTAGATCAAGCTACTATAGAATGCCAATGTCCTTTGATTTGTTTGCCAACCTTAAACTTAACCATCCATGGGGTTACCATTTCTCACCTAGTGTGTGTGTGTCTCAGCTGTCAGTTTTCTTGAACGAAGATACGTCAAGCCAGTGCACATATATGACCCACATTCTTTCTCCTGTAGAAACCCAGAGAATCCAAGGCAGTTTTCAGTAATCAAAGTTTTCACCCGTAAGACATGAACTAGTCAATCTTTAATGCAGTGTTTTGGGGGTGGGGGGGGAAGAGAAAAATCACTGAGAAAGCAAAATAAGTGCGAAAAATAAAGAATGAAATTAACTTTTTCTTGTTTAGAAAAGAAGGAAAATAAAGTTTTTTCTCAATTATTTTCTCTCTAAAATGGAGAGAAAATACGAGAGATTGAGAGATTTTTATAAAATTAATATTTTGCCATAAATATAAAATCAACACCAAATATGTGAGATTGAGAGAGTTTTTATAATGAATTGAAGTTATTTTATTTTAAGATTTAAAATAAATATAAAATGAATTTAAATTATAAAATTAGTAAAATATTTTTATCTAAAATTTTTAATTGAAATTAATTCTCTCAAAATTTTATAAATTTTTACTTAGTATCTTTTTAGTTTTACATTTACCAATTGATATTCAGTAATTAAATATTAAAATATTAAAAATAATATTTGACAAATGTCAACATTTAATATTTAATTTAAAAATTAATATTTAATATTTTAAAAAATATAACTGAATGTATAAATCTATTTTTTAAACATTTAAAATATAAAAAAACTAATATTAGATTTTTTCAATATTAAAATTATATTTATCGTGATATAAATTGTTATTGCATATAAAATCAATTAAAACATAAAATATTTATCTTTTTTTATCATTATACAATATAATTATATATCTAATTATTTTTAAAAAAAATAAAATAAAAAATATATAAAAATAATATTTTATTTTATTTTCTAAATAAAAGAATTATTTTTTTCTCTTTTTTTATCCAAATAGGAGGAAAAAATATTTTTTCTCCCTATATTATTTCTTCCTTGCATGAAGCCAAAGCATTGCCATCCGAGTACATAAAAAGAGGAAAAAAAAGATTTGAACAGTTTGACTGGTCTGCTCAACCATAAACAAAACAGGACAAAAGGTCCTATACATGCCAAATATTATATTAATAGGGTCAGTAACCTTCCTATGAGTTCCAAAATTCTCCACATGGCCTAATCCCAACATACCCACGTTCCAACAACTGTCCCTAAACTGCCTTAAATTACCAAAACAGCCCTAAACATGTCACCCACAAATCCCAACATCAACATTGCCTTTCAGGGACTCAATCCGCTTTGCGCCTCAATAACTGTAATGTGTGAATCTATTGTTTAATAATAATAATATTTTTTTGGGTACAAAATCATGAATCTTTTATTCGTCGGAAAAAAGACTATAACTTAATCAATAATAATAATAATAAAAGAATATGTACAATCAAGAAGTTAAAAAAAATAAAATTTTATTTAAAATAAAAAAAATTTAGGCTCATTATTCAATCTTTCCTGCAACTTGATGAACACAAATTAACTCTTTGTTTTTTAATTGAGTTTCACTGCAAAAATATTAAAGATAAAATCTCACTTCAAATCAACTAAACTTATAAAATATTCAAATCTCATAAAAGCTATCGTCACAAACTCTACAAAAGAAATAAAAAAAAAACTCCATGAAAAAAGTTCAAAAATTTTAACGATGAATAAAAAATAAATAGATCTAAATAGTTTATATTTATTGAATTAAAATGAAATGATATAAAATAAAATAAAAGAACAACAGCAATTGATCTAAAAGATAAGCGATTTAGGCCAAAGATTTTTTTTTTTAAAAAAAAAAACTTCAGTGAAACCAATAAGAAACGGGGGAAAAAAGACGTTAGAGTTTTTATTTAATAATATTATTAAACTGTTTGAAATAAACTTCAATGAAGCAAATTTAATTTTCGGCTAAATAAAACAAGTTTTAAGAAAGGATAGCACTTCATATTAACGAATTTTTTATTTAGTGATTGGATTTGTAAGTTTGGCTTTTTGTTATAATTAAATTAATTTTAAAATAATAGTGTGTTTCTTTTTTAAACACTTTCATCAATTAATTATATATATAAAATTTTTTTGATAATTTTAATTTAAGTTTGAATTAAGAATCTTATAATTTGAAAAATTAAACACCACATTAATTGGTATTTTATTAAATATATTACGATTAGAATAAAGTGTTCGAACGCAATCTTTCATTTGTCATAATTTTTTTTTTTCATCATTGAAGAATCAATATTGGTTTCCTTGGGCAATTTTTCAGTTTAGACTCTCTCAAGGAGAATCTATATAATATTATATAATATATAAATACAAAATTTGATATACTTAAAATATAAAAATATAATATAAATTTTTTAGAAAATAATTTTTGAAAGCAATAGTGTTGTCGCTTTTAGGGTAAGTTTGATATTTTTCTTTATACTGATTGCAAAAGTTGTTCATTTTATATTTAGTTTTTGTACCTATTTCAATCTACTTCTATATTATTTTTATTCACTTTTTGTATGTTAAAAAAAATTACAATAAGCCAAATATGTTTCTGATAATAATAGTAGTCGTATTAGATCGTGTTTGATTCAATTTTTAAATATATAATTTATTCACTTGAGATATAAAATTTATTTAAATTTTATATATACTTAAACAAATTTTATTTCTTATTTATTCAAAAAAGGAAAAAACTGTAGCACCGAAATTATTTGAAAAAAAGAAAAGAAAAAATAAAAAATTATAGTACCTAAAATATTCAAATATTTTATTTATTTTATGTATAAATTTTAAGAAAAAAGGAAAAAATATAAGTCTGGTTTTTATTTGAAAAAAAAAGAAAAAAATTATAGCATTCAAAATATTAAAATATTTAAAAATATATTTAAATAAATTATATTTTTATTTTAAAAAAATTATACAACCTAAAATACTAATTTAATATAAAAAATAATTATTACACACAACGCCACCCGTGGCCTTGGGCGCGACAGAAGTGTGTCCGCCACCTACACTTTTCCATAATTTGTATCGCTCTCGCCTGAAGCTCTCCTCTCTCAAACACGTGAAGCCATGAGAGTTTATCGTTTATTTTCAGGAATGTGAAAAGCAAAAGCTAGCATATGGCAGGACAAAGAAAAGCAAAGCATACAGAACAACATCTATCCACTGCTCCCTCCTTTCTCTCTTTCCTTCTCCAGCTTTCAGCATTCCCTAGATTACTTACCCTTCGATGTTGTTGTCCCCTACCTTCTGACACCAAACTCCATTAGTGCCCTTCCCTCCCATGCCACAAGAAAACGCCATTTCTTTTAGCATTATTATCATCAGCATAAGTTAACGTTATGTGTATTGTACAAATACAGAAGCTGTTCCCAAATGCATGGACTAGTTCTACTCAATAGCAGGGATATTTATATGTCTTTTCATTTTACATTTAAAGCTAGCTACCAACGACTCTTTATGAGAAGAAGCTGCAATCAATGAAATGGCATTTAGTGTTTTTGTAAGATTTGTTTGGTGGCCAGTTTTTATTAGTTAAGTAAACTATTGCTTTTATTTGTGGACATTTTCATCATGGGGAAGGTTGGAGGGAGCTCTTGGTTGGCTGCTGTTAAAAGAGCTTTTAGGTCTCCCACCAAGGATAATGAGAAGAGAAGCTGCAGAAGGAGAGAAAATCAAGAACTAGAAGATGAAGAAAAGGTGAAATTTAGTTATCTTTTATCTTTTCTTGAATTCAGTTCAACATTTTGGGCATTTATCGCTTTCCTCAACAATGTTAATTTCTGGGTATATGCAGAAAAGAGGAAAAAGAAGATGGATGTTCAGGAAACCTTCGACCCAGGAAACCGTAATACAACATTCTGCATTGTGTAAAGAAAGAAGCATAACCACTACTGCTCCTACTGTTACAGCTACCTCCACTATTAGTGAAACCACTAATGCTGAGCAAAGACACGCCCTTGCAGTGGCCATGGCCACAACTGCAGCTGCTCAGGCAGCAGTTGCAACTGCCCAAGCAGCTGTGGAAGTGGCTAGACTGACCAGACCTAATTTTTTGGTTAAGCAAAATATTGCTGCCATGGCTATACAGACAGCTTTTAGAGGATATCTGGTAAGTAAAGAGGGTCCGTTTATAATTATGTAAAGAGATCGGTTGTTTAACTCGTACCATTCTTTGTTTTTGAAGGCAAGGAGAGCTCTTCGTGCACTTAAGGGACTAGTAAAGCTACAAGCCTTGGTGAGAGGACACAACGTTAGAAAGAGAGCAAAGATGACTCTTCACTGCATGCAGGCTCTGATGCGAGTTCAAGCTCGAGTAAGGGATGAACGCATGAGGGTATCTTATGAAGGAAGTACACATTCCATCTCAAGTGATCATCATAGATTGTTGAGATCTTATCTTGCTGATGGAAAGTCCATTGTAAGATAATTTTTTGCGGGGATGATAAGATCATGAGCTAATTATACTTCAGCTTTGGCTACATAAAATATATTTGACAATTAATTGGATTTTGTGACTTTAAAATGCGCAGTGCAGGGATGAAAGCAGCTCAGATGATCATGAATGGGTCAATTGGGATGACCACCCACAGTCAATGGAGAAGATTCAAGCAATAATGCAGGAAAAAAAAGAAGTTGCTTTGGAACGTGAGAAGGGACTCGCTTCTGCTTTCTCTCGCCAGGTTTCACCTCTGTAATATCCTCCTTTTATTTGATCTTCTCTGTTCAAATCTTCTTTAAATTTCCATGGTTCTGTACAAGATATGGAGATCTAGCAGGGATACATATGCAAGTGAGGGAGAATTAGAAGAGAAACCCAGATGGCGAAATGACCATAGAAATCCATGGGAGAATAGAGGAAGAGTTTCAACTGATTATTATACAGATCCTATCAAAACTGTCGAAGTTGACACCTTCTCGACTCCAAAAACCTGCAAATCTCATGAATACTATCATTATCAACAACAACGGCCTAGCTCATTTTCTGTTGCCTCTCCTCTCACTAGAGCCCACAACAATTTCCTTCAGCCCACAACAAGACCACACCAGGTGCAATCAGCTAGTCCTCGCTACCAAAGAGAAGCCAGAGGTACAGTTGCTAGTTCAATTCCTAACTACATGGCTGCAACTGAATCCGCCAAGGCTCGTATTCGGTCACAAAGTGCACCAAGGCGAAGACCTTCAACTCCAGAAAGAGAGAAGATGGGTTGTACTACAACCAAAAAACGCCTATCTTTTCCAGTTCCCGCTGATCCAGAAACAAGCAACAGCAGCTGTACTGGTAATATTGTGGATTATTACACCTTGAGGAGCCCAAGCTATAATATTCATGAAGCCTATCTTGGGACGGAGCAGAGGTCTATCATTTCCTCTTGTCGCACAGACAGCAATGGAGATGAGGTATCTCCTCCTTCAACCAAGGATCTTAGCAGGTGGTTAAGGTAAACTAAAGCCAAGCATCAAACTGAAGAGAGGATATAAATCTTTGTGATTTTCATGAGGTTTATGGAAATCAATTATTGACTCCACGGTAACATGTCTTAAAAGTTCTGCTAATTTTAGTTTCTTTCTAAGCAACAATAATTGATTCAATTTTTAATTAGTGGAAATTTTCTTCTTTTTTTTTTTTTTTTCAAATTTCCAGATGACAGTAATTGGAGCTATGCAGGGCTTCCATCCTAAACCTCATTTAATGTCAATGATTATACACTATAGAATTTAAATTTTTTCGAATTTGGATAAAATTTATTAATTTTTTTAATTTAAATAAAATTAGTCAAAACTAATAAAATTTTAGTAAATCTAACTAAATTTCAGTAAATCTAGTTAAATTTTAAATTGATTAAAATGAAATAATATAACTATGCAACATGGTAAATCAACTAACATGAACTTTTATAAAGAAAATTAGTAAAATTAGTTAATATTAGTTATTCAAATTAGTTAATATTAGTTACTAACATCAATTAATATTATTTTCACTCAATATTTTATCGTGACATATTATCGTATTTTGATCAATTTAAATTTTATTTAAATTTGTCAAAATTTTATTAGTTTTACTAATCTTGTCAAAATTAAAAAGACAGACTAATTTTATTAAAAATCGAAAAGTTTTAAGTTTTAGAAGCCAATAAACCTAATTTCAAACCCATTTGAAGTTATAGAATATTTGATGATATAAACAAAATCTATGATCAAGCATATGCAACAAAAGACAATATTCTACTTATTAACAATATTCTACTTATTAACATGAGGCAATGTCTTTGGTACTTCTCAATTCAACATTAATGTGCATGGTATGATATTATTTTATAAAATGTTAAATTATATATATAATTTATTAATTATTTATGATAATTTTATTAATAATAAAAATACTGAAAATAAAATTATTATCTCAATTTTTTGAATATAATAAAATTATTACCTAAATATTTAAAAATTATACTAATTACAATATCATAATATAATATTATATATGGTATTCTACTACGTATACTTTGTTATCTTCTGAATTTCTGAGTCCCTAATGTTCTTTTTTTTTAGTTTTATCAGTTAAAAACCTATTCTTTAGTTATGTTACGTAAAATTTGGATAAAAATTTATTTACATTGAGTGATAATTATAATACATTGAACTAATGAATGAAAGACAATTAAATTTTTTTGATAATTATCAACTGAAATTATAATAATACTTTTTATTTTTCTCAAATATAATGACACCCATATTCTTTTAAATTCAATTCCAATTGTGTAAATGAACAAAAATATGTACCCATTATGAAGAAACTCAATTCATAGCTGAGACTCTTTAAGATTTCAACTCTGAAAATTCATATTGAAGACAAATTCAATCTTCTGCCTCAAAACAGTAAAAGAAAAATTCGACTCAAAAGGTCAATAAGTTTGTAACTGAGATTTTAAGCATTGCATATCAGTATCTCTAATAAGTGCATCGTTTAACTGTCACATTAGACTTTTAAATGCAAAGGAAGAGTGATAGATATAGTTTTTGCGGCACTCAAGCACTTTAGGGTGCGTTTGTGTTTTAATTTTGAATATTGAATTTTTTTTCATTTGATAGTTATTTTTATATTTTTATTCAATTTTTGAATTTTTTGTTTAGTTTTTATATTTGCAAAAACATTTCAAGACAGTTAAATATAGCATTAATAATAATAATAGTCATATTAAATTTTCAAGTATAGAATTTTTTTTTATTGTTGTTCATTTTATAATATTTTTATTCATTTTTGTATCTATATGATCAAATTTATATTTTAATAAATTTTTTACCAATCAGATACTATCTTAGAAGTAATGTTTTTAAAATTAAATGTAATCTAATTCAATAAAGGATTTTTTAAAATTTTTATAAATAATACTTAAAAATATTTAAAATTTATAAAAAAAAGTATAATATGATAAAGTAAAACATATATTTAATATTTAAATTTTGAGTAAGATAGTATAATTTTTTGAAAATTTTACTAAAATAACATAATTTTAGGTTAAACTAATTTGATTTCATTTTCAATTTTAGCCAACTTTTTTCGATTTTGATGAATTTTTTAAGTTTTGATTGGTTCTTTAGTTGACCAATTTTTAATAGTAAACTGAATTTGACTATTAGCTAGTTCTTGATATTATCGGTTCAATTAATTGATTCAATCCAATTCTAAAAATATAATTTAATATAGCTTAATAGTAATAGTGATCATATTAAATTGGGTTTGATTGTGAGTTTTTAAATATAAAATTTAGTTATTATTTATTTACTTTTTGTAATATTTTCATTTACTTTTTATATTTTCTAATTAAATTTTGCATTTTAATACCCCCCAAAAAAAATCTGAAAGGTAATTTCGGAAATATACCACTCTTTATTCAAAGGCAAATATAGCTTCATGATTTAGCCGTTGTGCACATAATCAAGAACATGAATTCACTTCTCTCAAAAAAAAAAAAAAAAAGAAATCACAACTTATTGGCAAAGCTAATATATAAAGTTGTCTCGAACAGCAGCCTGCAGCTAACCCTATATGTTTAACATCAATTTAATGATTCATATATATATATATATCTTTTACATAATGATGCCAAAACTTATTAAAGCCTGCGATCAAACACTGCACTAATTGAAAGCCAAAGTAATGTTAATAGATGAGATCTGTATATGAAAAAAGAGGCATATGAGCTCCTACTATTACCTAATATTCTCATTTCTCACTCATTTTTCATTTCCTTTTCTGCTCAAAAAGCAGTTCAAATTCATGCTTTGCATATATATTCTTCTTTCATTTTCCCAATCATGTTGTGTCATTGATCTATTGATATACAGAAACTCTTTCAAACCACTAATCTTTAATAAAGTTATAGTAAAGATTCTCCCCGTTATGGACTTGTCTTTGCCTTCAACTCATGAAACAGAGAGCCAAGCACGCTTGAATGTCTCTGTGTGTCTATATATATATTCACACACACACACAAGCTCGCTCTTTTTAAACACATGCATTGCACATGTTTTCATTTTTTTAAAATTATTTTAGTATTTTCATTTTTTATTTATATTTTAAATTTTTTAATTATTATAAAAATAAAACTTATCAAATATAATCATTACAATAAAGTCTATTAAAGTTGTATAATATTACAATAAAACTTTTTTATATACTTTATTTTTACATATCATTCTATATTTTTTTTATCAGTTATTATTAGTACTTTAGTTATAAATATTAAAATTTCTCTTGATAATACTAAATATAATTGTCCTACATTTTTATATATTAGTATTGTATATTTATTTGATTTACTTATGGGCAAATTGAAAGAACCCATATGATTATATTTTACTAAAAGTAAATAAAAAAATCAAGCATGTGACTTTAACTTACTGAACAGTAGTATTAACTCTCTTGGTTGGCTCTTTTCATGAGCATGCGAGATACTAAATTATTAAATTTCATTGCTTTTGGAGATTTTCTTTTATTTTAACAATATTACTATTGAATATATTTATAAATGTTAAAAACTGAAATTGTCATTACAAAATATAATTATATAAATTAGTTTTAACTATTTATTTATATAGAGTGTTTATAACATAATCTATGACTTGGTGGTTAATGAAATGTTATGCTAAACTTTGCTTGATTTATTTTTTTAAACTCTATATATGGTTTTTTTAATGGTAATTTACATATATAAGTATGGGATAGATAGTACTCAAATTTTTCCTTCTTAACTTCTCATATTCAATAATAAATTTATTAATTGACTTTTATTTAACATTTCATATTCAAAAATAAATTTATTAATTAACTTTTATTTCAGACTCCTTTATGTCTTAGTTGATTCAAAGGTTTTACCTCCTATATATATATATATATATATATATAATGTTTTTCTACTAAAATTTCAACCAGTCATATCAAAATTGTTGTTTCTTATTTTGAAATTAAAAAGGATTGGAGAAGATAAGAAAAACAAATACAATAATAAATATAAATTTAGAGATTTTTATAGATTAAGGGACTGGATTAGAAGCTAGCTAGAATGAGAAAAATAGAAAGATTTATGTGTTTTTAGATTTTAAGTTACAATTATTAATTTTAATTTTCACTATAATATTCGTTTAGTTTGAGAGTATTTTAATGCAGTAATATTGTATATTCTATTTTATAAGTTGGATACTAATTAAAAAACCATTCATTGTATTTATAATCTCCATCATAATGAATTATTATCTTAAATACTATAAATGTAACTCTATAAAAAATGAGTCATATAAAGTATTATATTTTTTTATCTATATTTATTCATCAAATACGAAAATCATGGAGATTGAAGACGTCTATAGAAAAGTAATTCGATTTAAACTGAAAATTCATTACAATTTATCTAAAATTCTTATTTAATTTAAAATTTCCAATTTGCAAAAACTTTCAATTGAATTTGTTTTATGAATAAAAATAAATTTCTTTCTATAAATAGGATTTCATAGTAAGAATTCATTAGATTTTATAATAAATTTTTGATATAAAAAATTTTTATTAGATAGATTATGTATTTTCAAATTGTAAATTTGAATTGCTAATTCTTACTCTATTTATTTTGATGTATGAATATTGTATATTATTTTTTGAATTAAATATTAGTTTAATAATTATTCATTATATGCATAATTTTTATTATAATAAATTGTTAATCATTTCAAATTTTTTTAGATGTAATTCTGTAGAAAATCAATTATATAAAATTATTATATTTTTATTTATATTTGCTTATAATTTAATTCTTACACATTGCGCTTTTGCTAAACCTAACAATTCTTATTAATATTGATTGAGTATTTAACAATTCTTCTGCTTTTTCTTTTTAATTATTTTCATATTCTGTTAATTTTCTTCCATGAGTTCTTTATTTCTTTATATTTGTTAATTTTTTCTCCATATTTATTGGATATAAAATTTTAAACTTGTTTTGACAAATTTTTAATTTTCATCTTCATATCTACCATTATTTATAGATTCTGAATTTTTTTATTTCGCTTTATGGTGGATTTTTACTATGATTGTACTTATGCTAAAAATTTCATTGTGATTATGCGATTCTTTAAATTTATAATTGAACGATAATTGATGGAGTGCAATTCTTAATATTTACAACAGACATATATTTAAAAATTATCAAATTCAATTAAAAGAAAGATAATATGTACTAAATAATGACTAAAAACTGTTACTAGTGTGGATATATAAATTGATCAAATTTAAAACATTATGTCAATTCAATTTAGCATTGTAAAATGTAAAATTATTTATAATATTTGTATATTGTAAAATTTTATATCTCTATATTATTGTGTACTTTTAATTAAAAAATCATTTTTCTTTTTCAAAAATGAAAAATACTAAATATATTTTCTATATTACTTTTTTTTCTTCTTAAATTATTATTTTTCTTTATTATGATAATATAATAAAAACATATTTTATTATGATGAGGAAAAAATAAAAAAATGATTTATCAAATTATCTTTATTTGGAGTTGGATTCACAATTCTTTTTTTTACCTAATATAAATTTAAAAGATATATTTCTTCTTTCCCTCTTCCACTTGAGCTATTGTCTTAAAAATACATTTGCAAACTTGCTCTTTTTGGTTTTTAGTTGGTTTACTCATTGGTCAAACTAAAGCTTAGTGATGTGCATTGAAAACAAATGACGTCAAGGATGGAAAACCATGACAAAATTCATCAAAATGCATGAAATTAACCCTGCATTTGGGAGAAGGTAAAATATGAGAGAAGTAAAATAAAGGATGAAAATAAGAGAAAAAAGAAACTTTGTTTAAAAAAAAGAAGGAAAATATAGAAGAAAAAAAGGATTAAAGTACCAAATACACCTTTAAATTTGTATCTAAGTGACAATAAAGGATAAAATAAATTTTTTTATCAAATTTACTTATAAACATGTATTATTTCATCAAAATGATCCTTTAACAATACTTTTGTACACTATTATACTATTATTTAACTCATTTTTCTCTATATTTGCTACAGTTGGATGAATGAGTAGAATTATATGATCTGAAAATACATTTAATAAAATTGGACTAGGATATATTTCAATAAAAATATAGTTTTTCTTAAATTTTAAAAATTTTTAAATCTTAAAATTTCAAAAATATAGTTTCACTTTGACAAAATAATATTTTTGTAGAGTAATAAATTTGTTTGTTTATCAGGTTAAATGAGAATATAATAATATATAAAAGCATTGTTAAGAAGTAATTTTAAAAAAATAATACAAGTTTATGGATAATTTGATGAAAAAATTTATTGTCTTTTATTGTTATTGGAGGACAAGTTTAAAACTGTATTTAGCACTTTAATAAAAAAAGAAGATATGGTCATTTATCTTCTTTAACCAAGAAAGAAGATATGGTTTTATTTTTGAATTAAATATGCTTATCTCTGAGTTTTATCTTATTTCATTATTTAATTCATTTTCAAAAATTATACTAAAGTATGCTTATATTTTGTACTCAGTTAAATTGTAAAAACATTCATTGAATTTTTCCGTTGGTTAAACTCAAAAAAGTTAAAATTAATTTATTAAATACCCTAAATATCCTTTATTCTTCCACCTCAGCACCAGAAACCCAACAATCATCTCTTCTTCTCATATCAAAATCCGGAAACTCATTCAATGTTTCTTTTTATCATTCTCTTCTGCTCTGCTCATTCTTTTTTCTTTTTCTCAACCATTTTAGATCAAACCCAAAACCATGGCCTCTTCTTACCCAACTAAATTCTTCACCTCCACCACAAAAAATGTTTTACTGTACAAATCGATCTCCTTCGTTCATCTGGGGAAGGAAGAGGAAATGAGCTACTAGATTAACGACATCGAGAACGACCATTGGATTCAGGATGGAC
Source organism: Omphalea diandra (assembly GCA_949677035.1). NCBI lineage: Eukaryota > Viridiplantae > Streptophyta > Magnoliopsida > Malpighiales > Euphorbiaceae > Omphalea > Omphalea diandra. The sequence continues at coordinate 6,405 of CATIWR010656834.1, read as the reverse complement.
AACGACTTTACGTATGGCCACTAGATTCAAAATGGACGACTTCAAGGACGACCACTAGATTAACGCCGAGAGCATTTTGAGTATACTTGTTCAGTTGAGAAATGGATCGATGATGAAGAAGGGGAAGAGCCTGGAATCATATGGGTTTGTGTGGTTCGGATTGGATTGAGATGGGTTTGTGAATGTTTCTATGGGTTAGTATTCTTTGATTGTTGGAAAAGGATTTTTGGGTTGATTGTTTCTGAATTTGATCGAAACCTTCACCTTCTTCAACTTTTAAGCATTCTGCTCAGTTGTTCATTGGCTCACATGACCTGCTTAGTTGTCTTGTGTTGTATGAATGGTGAAGTTCAAGGAATAGCTCCAATCCGAACCACACAAAAGATAGGCAATCTTTTATCTTGTTTACTATGGAAGGGAAGGAGTTACATTATTTTGCTACTTAATGATTTGTCTACCAATTTTTTTATTATAAAACATTATCATCCAATTTAGTTATACTTTTTTAGTTGGAGTTGGGTTTTTGGGTGCAACTAATAGAAATTTGTGAATGCTTTGATGGGCATACTTCTAGAGTTGGGTTTAATGGAATACTTCCGTTATTTGCATGCTTCTAGGTCGATTGTTTGTGAATGCTTCGATGGGTTTTTAAGTCGATTATTTGTGAATGCTTCAGTCAAGAAAGAAATTGAACAAGTTTGTTTGTGAATTGTGATTCTGTGAATCATTTTTTGAATGCATTTGTGGATTTTGAAAGTTGATAAAAAAATGAAAATTGAAATGAAAATAAAGAAGAATATAGACTTTTCATATTAATTTGACAAAAAACTGTAACAGAGTTTAATAGAAATAAAAAGAATATTTTAATATAATTTTGAAAATGAGATACTAAATAATAGATTATGTCAAAAATCCGGAGAATCATTATATTTAACTCTTTATTTTTTCTCCAAAGCCACAGAAAATATGAAAATTTAAAAGAGTTTTTATAAACTTACATTTGTGCACACGTTCCTATGCCACCGTGAACAAAAAAACTCAAAGGATGTTCCACCCCAAAAACAAAAACAAATCCATTATCAATTTTTTCTTATATTTTGTTTATTTTTTCAATATCTATTTGCAAGACAGTAAAACAATAGATGGATCTATTTGAAGCTAAGATCTATAAAGTTAAAGGAGTCATTTTTTAAAAATTTTTTATTTCTTTTAAATCATCTTTATGAATTTATCCTTTAATGTTTAACATTGCCTTTTATATGGTTGTATGATTATTAAGATTTACAAAGTTAAAGGAGTATTTTATTTTTTAATTTTTTATTTCTTTTAAATCATCTTTTTGAGTTTACCCTTTAATGTTTAACATTTCTTAGGTGTTTTAGTGACATAATTTTTTGTTTCTATGTAATTTTATCATGTTTAATATTGATTTTTTCGTTTATTTTATTTAATTTTTTTATTCTCTCTAATTTGTTTAATAAGTAAATATTATTTATTTTTTTAAATAAAAAATAAAATAAAAAATATATAAAATAATAAATTTTTTAATATTTTACTTTTCAAATAAAAAAAATAAAATTATTTTATTTCTCCTCATTTTAATCTAAATATGAAAAAAAAATAATTTTGTTCTCTTATTTTCTTTCCTCTTATATAATTTCTCAAATATAAAATAAATTTTACAATAATATTTTTTTATAATATCCTTAAATAACATAATTTAATTCAGTAATAAATAATTATTTTATTTTATTCGATAATATTTAATTTTATATAATTTAATAATAAATAATAATTTTTATCTAATTTAATAATTAATTATTAAATATGATACTATATAATGCAGAAACAAAAACAGCACCAAACACAGTGTAAATCATTAAAGAACACGACAGGGAATAATATATTATAGTTGCTTGGTGCTTCACCATTCGATGGGAGCACTCTCCTTGAAAACTTAAGGGTGATAAAGCCGAGTCAACATATTTTTCAGGACATTAAACAAATAAAATAAAAAAAAAACAGATCGATTCCATTAAAATTCTTTCAGCCAGAAGATTGCAATTTGCCTTCATTCAACCATAGCAGACCAGTCTCTGATTTGGCCCTTACGGTACTCGCAAGTGCCGGGCTGCTATTACTGCTGCTATCAGAAAATGAAGTACCAATTTTCTGCAGAACCCCAGATGGTGAAGACAACGCAGTTGCTGGAGGACTAGTACCACAATCGTCATTTTCAGCAACAAGAGAAGATGATTGATTAGCTGCTGCGGTGGTATTTACCGAGCTAAGGTGTAGGACTTCTGCTAGAGGACCACCTGGTGCGACTCCTGCCCAAGAAGCAGGGGATAGGGGCAGCGATCTAGCACAACATCCACGATTTTGATCTGATTCCATTAGGCCTAGTCCCATTTGGATCTGACCCATTTCGTCATCCATGGAGTTAATGCCTCCCATTGTGAGAGATAGCGCGGAACGCAAGAGCTTCCCATTTGAGGAAACAGCAGAACTAGTTTTTCTAGAGATCGCGCTCTGCTCATCTGATGACCAAGCATCAATAAAATCCCGCGGAGGTGGTGGTGGTGTCTCATTGAGAAACAAACTAAACTGGCTGTAGCTCTGCTGATCTTCACCTACTCTGAAATTTCCAAAGGAGTTCAAATTCAAAGCATGTTCTTGGTATTCTGGATTGAAAGAACCCGCACAGGATAGTCCTATTTTTGTCTGGTGCCATTGTTGATCACCGGGTTCTGCTTTCACCATCCACTCAATATTCCTTCACAATGCGAAAAAGGGGGAAAATTTCACTAAACCAAAGCATAATGACCCTAATAATTTGCTTACATGAGTAACTTACACCCACCTGGGTTCCTTGAATCTTGAAGCGAAGGGCAAAGCAGTATCAAAATTTGCAACTTCGTCGCTGGGTTTATCAAGAAGAATGAGAGCCTGCAGGTACGGCTGCGAAATAGTACCACCAAACTGAGAAGCAACACCATTGTGGTTGTCAGTAGGGTCAGAAGAAATAGCCAAAGGAACAGGGGATTCTGCAGAAATAGCAGGATCACTGTAACGGGTTGTCTTCTTGTCGTTAGCGTCGGTGTTGGTATTTGCGTGAAGTTCCACAGGCTTTCTTGAACGGGGACGGCCTCTGTGCATGTGACGCTCACAATACTTTTGGTCAGGAGCCACATCTCGGGAGCACCTCCATTTCTTTCCATCGGTCCTCTTGCACCTCCCTGGCTCTAGATCTGCCCCTTTTGTGAACTTGAGATTCAAACCACTGCCCACTGCATGCCCATACATAACAAATTAACCATAAATAGAGCCAAAATTTGGTCTCCTCGTTGAGTGTTCATCTCGCCATAGTCAATAAAACAGAAATAGAAAGAAAACAAGATTAAATTACACGGAGAGCAAGCAGGTGGGTCTGAGAAAAGATTTCTCGGAGTGGGAATAAGAAGATGCAGTGGCACAGGAAAAGAAGCTATCATGTATTTATATATCATAGCTTGTCTCTCTAGCTCCTTCCACTGTGCATTTGTAAAAGGAAAGCCCAAAGATGTCGCCATCCCTCCTGCATTTCACACATCAACAGAAACCTAGTCAGTCTGCTCGTATTTTCTCTCTCATTAGGGACCAGTAAAAATAATAATAATAATAAAGAGCTATTTAAAGCTACAAAGAAGCCATAAGTGAAATGATATGGTTTGGCTTTGGCTTGTTTTGATTTCTAAAAAGAGAGGGAAAAAGAAAAAATTTCTACCTGGGGATTTGAAGGCAGGTTCAATACTGGGAGAGATGTGAAAAGGCTGCAGAGACCTTAACCCACCTGCACCACCACTAGTAACAGTGGCACCATCTCCACCACCACCAACATTATCGTATATATCACTAGAGATCATCCACCTGTTTGATCTGCTTCTTGTTGGACCAAAATCACTACCACCAAACCCACAAGATGGAAATGGAAGGTAGTGATGATTGTCATGATCAACCATCATTGTAGCACTACTACAAATACTACTTCTCCTCCTCTCTTTGGCTGCCTTGCCTAAAACGCTAAACATCTATAGTCATAAATGAAAAAACTTTCCGTATTTGGGAAACTGCCTTTCCCATCAAAGAAAAATCGTAAACAAGAAAAAAAAAAACCCAAATCTTGTTTGTGACCCACTTCTCTTTTCGTCAATCCACAAGAAAGCTTTATGTTTAATTGCTTACGGGTTTTCTCTTAAAGAAAGCAGACCACCTAATTGTGACCCATTTCTCGTAGACTTATCGTCTTCTCTCTCTAGTAGGTGGGTAGGAGCAATGTATATTTGTGAAGAGAGACAATGTGGGGTTGATGTGGGATTTTAAGATATGGGAATGGGTTGCCGCCATTAGCGGCATTTTTGCTTTGCCTCCATGCTTCCCAACATCCGCACCATAGATGGTATTAGCAGAACAGTAAAAGCAATTCTTATCTCTACACACTCGCTCTCTCTCTCTTATTATTATTATTGCGGCATCTATTGTTTTCTTCTGCATGTGAAGCCATACGCACCGTTGCTAAGCCCATACCCTTTTTATTTTCTGTACTATTTTATTGCAGAAAACAACAAAATAAGATTTGGGCAAACATTACTTCTCCGTAACACACCCATGAAACAATAAAAAGGAAAAAAGAAATATTAAAACCAATTGATCTGATTAAAAAAATAAATAAATAGTACATCTTTTCGTTTCGAAGGGCGTGTTGCGTTGGAAGGTGTTAAAATTAAAATCCAACTGAGCTCCATTTGTTTGGTGATTTTCTGATTTTTACCAGTTTAGTATATTTTAAAAAAATTGAAAATTGAAAATAAAAAATAAATAATTTTATTTTAAAAAATATTGATAATTTCATCTAAATAAAAAATAAATAATATAAATATATATATTTATTATCATTTATTATGAATATACGTGATCAATTTATCTGATAAGTGATATTTAAATTTTTTTTATTAATTATTAATAAATAATATAATTATAAAATATTTATAATTTAAATTTTATTATAATTTTATAAATTAAAAAAATATTTTTCTCGCATTAATTATTGTTGTGATTACAATTAAAGTGCAAGAAAAAGCATGCTGACCCCATTCCATCAAGATCAGGTTGAGCCACCAACCGGTAGGAAAATCTATTTGTTTGTTTAACTGCTAAGTCAGCTAGTGTGTTTTAATTAGTAATAGTGATTATTAACTTATTATTATTATTAGTTAATATTTTAAAATATAATTTATTAATATAAATATGAAATTTATATTAATATATATTATATTCTAAATTTTTAAAATAAAATAATATAACCATCTATTAAATATTTTAAAAATTATAAGTTAAATTTTTATTAAATATTTTAAAAATTATAAGTTAAATTTTTATTAAATATAAATAATAGTAATGAAATTTAAATAATTAAATAATTAATAATTTATTACTATTAAATAAAAATAATATTAAAATAAACATTATATTAAAACTAATATAAAAAATCATAAATATATCTATCTTTTTATATATAAAAGTAATAAAAAGGTTTTTTTGCAACTGTCAACTTTATTTTAAAATAAATTATTATATTAAATAAATATATGTTCTACATCTCTTGCAAACTGAAGAATAAAAAGACATTTAAAAAGAAAAAATAAATACTCTTAAAAAACAAATTATTGGTTGTGGATTTTTTTAAATATGATTTAATATAAAAATGGATTATATAATCTAATAAATAAAGTTAAAGATTATTTAATTCAATATATATTTTAATTTTTTATATTTAATAAAATTATATTTATACTATCTAATTTAACAATAATTTTTAATACTATTAATTATAAAAACAAAGAAGTATGCGACCATTTATTTAAAAAAATTAAAGAAATAAAATCATTGTTCAACATATTGGCTAATAAAATTTTTGAAACTAATTTAATTGAAAAAAATTATTTGCTTTAAAATTAGAATATAAGTATTTATCAATATGTGGATTAAGCATACTGTAATTTTAATTTTTTTATTAGCATTTTTTATTAAGAATCAAAATAAACATATGATCAATAAATAAAAATTATTTAATTTAATTTATGTTTTACTTTTCATAATTCATAAAGAGTTTATATTTTTTTATTATATCTGATTTAAAAGTAATCACCCCCGCCGCGCCGCGCGCCGCGCCCGGGGAGGGGGGGGGGGAGGGGGGGGGGTGGGGGGGGGGGGGGGGGGGGGGGGGGGGGGGGGGGGGGGGGGGGGGGGTGGGGGGTGGGGGGGGGGGTGGGGGGGGGGGGGGGTGGGGGGGGGGGGTGGGGGTGTCTGCTGGGGTTGGCGGGTTGTGGTTTCTGTTGTTTTTCGATTCTCCGCCCCCCCCCCCCC
>CATIWR010656786.1:0-39335 GCA_949677035.1 Omphalea diandra | reverse complement strand
AGATTTTATATTATAATAATATTCTATAGTTAGTTTAAATATTTTAATTAAATAATATATTATTTATATATTTATATATTTTTTCTCTATATTTGATATATATATATATATATATATATATATATATATATATATATATATATATATATATTTAACTTGAAATTTAATATTCTCCTTTAATATGAAATATGTCATATATTATATTATTATTTAATATCACAAATATAATTTAATATTATTACATTATTATATTATAACTTAATATTATTAATATCTTTATATATATATATATATATATATTCTTAATATATATTAATTTAATACACATTATCTTCATATATATATATATATATATTAATTTTAGTAATTTAATATTAAATTAATATATAATATCTTCATATATATTATTAATTTAATATTAATTTTAATATTATCTTTTCATATTATATATTTAATATTATATTTGTATTATTATGCTCATATATTTCATATACTATATTATTATTTAGGATCACAAATATAATTTAATATTAATACTTTAGTATATTATAACTTAATATTATTAATATATTATATCATATTATATATTCAAAATTATTTATGTATAATTAAATATTATTAATATAAAATTATATTAATATTTATATTATAATTAAATAGTGATGAAAAACTTCAATTAGTGGTAGATTTTTCCATCGCTAACTTAGTGGCATATCCTCTGTCTCCGTCTTTGTCTCCGAGCTTATTGACGGACGATCCTTAGTGATGGAGAATTCCGACAGTAGTTTTGTCACTAAGCCTAATGACGAAATTTTTTGTCGTTAAGCCTCTCTTTTATTTTATTAACACATATATTATATATATAAATAATTTTCAATACATAACATATTAATAATTCTATTACATAAAGATTTTGTATTAAAATTAAATATTGAGATTAAATATTAATATCTTTATATATACATATATATATATATATAATATTTTATTTAATATTTGCTTTTAATATTATCTACTTAATATTATATTTATATTCTTACACTTATATTTTCATATATTCTATTATTATTAAATATCGCTAATATAATTTAATTTTATTAGTTTATTATATTATAACTTAATATTACTATTTATTTAATATTATTAATATATTATAAAATTATATCAATATTGATATTATAATTAAATAGCATCAATAAACCTCAACTAGTGATGAAGCTTTGCTGGCATTAGGCTTAGAGGCATCAATTTTCGTCGCTAGCCCTAGTGACAGAATTTTGCTTGCTAAGCTAGTGATGTCGCTAGTTTGCAATGGGAATTTTTTTAAAAAAAATTATTTTCAATTTATATGAGCTTAATTTAATTATTCATTTTCATTATATGTAGTCATTTATTTTTTAAAAAATTATATTTAATTTATTAAAATTTTAAATAAAAATAAAAAATTTAATCAAATTATTGTTAACATGATTGCAGGAATTACCAAATCGATGTCTTTAATTATGAGATTCATCAAACTCATCAAATCAATGACTTTAATTGTGAATCTTGATAATTGACGGATTTTCTTTCCTTTTTTAGTCTTAAGTTTCATGTATAAATACTTGTCTATATTGTACAAATACATATATCTCAAAAATATAAATTTCTTCTTTCATAATGTGGTATCAGAGTCTCCTTTTTGAAATTTCTTTTTGCATATCTTTTTTTTTTTTTTTTTATTCTTGGCTCTTGATATTTGTTCTCTAGGTCTTTTGTGTTATATTTTTGAAATCTCTACTTTCAAATGCAAAATCTACCATGGAAGGTTTTACTTTCCTTATTATGAGTAATCTTGAGGCATTACTTAAAAAGATTATCTATTCGGACTTGATGTCATGTTTGTCACTCCAAGTAACTTTACTATCTTCACTATGAGTAATCTTGAGACACTACTCAAACAAGTTTTCTCTTTTCATTCCTTTACCATCATGTCTATCATCTTGAGTAATTCTAGTTGGCTTTTTGATTCTGCATGTTGTAACCATATGAGTACTGATATTAAACTCTTGTGTTTCTCAACACTTGTCTTTTCCTTGCCACCAATCCACACTGCTAGTGGTACTCAAACGAGCATCACTCATAGTGGTCATGTATCTATCTTTAATCTTAGTCTTCCTGAAACCTACTATGTCCCTAACTTGGCACTCAATCTTATCTTTGTTGGTCAATTTTGTGAAAATGTAGTAAATGTTAATTCTTTTCCTGTTTGGTTATCAAGTATAAGATCCACAAACAGGACAAATTCTTGGGAAAGGTCGTAGGGTGGATCAATTATGTGAGCTTTTATCTCTTCATCTTCCTCAAAAATTTGTCCACAACTATAACTACTAACTCTTCCATTCATTAATGGCATCTTTGTCTTAGTCATGCCTCAACCAATCAAATTTAGCCTTTAATTTCTTGTGTTTTGTTAGGATCTATAAAATTTGAGTCGTTTAATTGTTTAAATTGTCAACTTGTAAAACAATCTGCTTTCCTAATAGTGATTCTATCTCAGATAATCCTTTTAGCTTAATCCATTTTGACATTTGAAGTGTGACGGCTTGGGCTCAACTTGTCTTACAACAATCTGTAAATAATGGCCAAATCACATAGCCTAAAATGGTTAACCCAAGTTGTTGTAGTAGTTGGGCTTAAGCCTATATAAGCTGCTAATGTTTCTTATCAACTTTCTATATAAGGTTTCAATAATCCTTAAGCACCTCAATCTAACTCCTTTAGGGGTGAAGCACCTCAAGTGAGCACCTTAACTGGGGGTTGTTACAATCTTCCTTCCTTAGACTCGTGACGTCCTTGTCATGACTCTGCTTACAACTGGGCTCATGCCACATAGGCTTCTAACTCTACTTAGCCAGGATGTAACCCTTAGGTATTGTGGTTCGCTAATGCCTCGGATGACTCCACCTCATCTCTAACCATTAACAACCCTTTCCTCATAAGCCCACGAGCTCTGCATAAATTTATGACCTAGGGTGGCTCTGATACCAATTGTAATGGTTTGGGTTTAACTTGTCCTGTAGCAACCTGTGAATAATGGCCAAACCATACAACCTAAAATGGTTAACGTAGGTTGTTGTAGTAATTGGGCTCAAACTTAAAAAAGCTACTAATGTTTCTTGTCAACTTTTGATTTGGGATTTTCATAATCCCTAAGCACCTCAAGCTAACTCCTCTAAGTGTGAAACATCTTAAGCTAGCACTTCAACTGAGGATGTTACAATCTTCCCTCCTTTGTACTCATGATGTCCTCTTCATGAGTATGCTTACAATTGGGCTCATGCCATATAGGCTGCTAACTCTGCTTAGCCAGGATGTAGCTCCTAAGTATTGCAGTTTGCTAGTGTCTCGAGCAGCTCCACCTCATCTCTAGCCACGGGCGACCCTTTCCTCATAGGTCTACTAGCTTTATACAAATTTATGACCTAGGTTAACTTTGATACCGATTGTAATGGTTTGGGCTTAACTTGTTCTACAACAACCTGTGAATAATGGCCAAACCATATGGCCTAAAATGTTAACCCAGGTTGCGATAATAGTTGGGTCCAAACCTATATAAGCTGTTAATGTTTCTTGTCAACTTTCAATGTGGTATTTCCATAATCCCTAAGCTAACTCCTTTATATGTTAGGCACTTCAAGCTAACACCTTGACTAGGGATGTTACATGGAGTCCTCCCCCTATTTCTTCATTCGATGGTTTTCGTTATTTTGTTTTTATTTATTGATGATTATTCTCGATTTACTTAGATAGTTTTTTGAGACATCAACCTGAGTTACCTCAAATTTACATTATATTTGCCAATATGATTGAAACTTAGTTTTCTTGTAGTATTAAAATTCTTTGAATAGACAATACTATGGAATATCAGGATTTTTCTTCACTTCAATTTCTTAATTAACAAGGCACTGTTGGTCAACACTCTTGTCCTCACACTTCTCAATATAATAGACGGGTTGAACGAAAGCATCATCATATCCTTGATTATATTTGTGTTCTTCTTCTTTTTGCCTTATGTCCTGAGAAATTTTAGGGAGAAGCAGCTCTTACTATTGTATATAACATCAATTCAGTTCCTACTTCAATTCTCCATAATTTATCCCCCTTTTGAAAAATTTGTTCAGTAAGCCTCCAGATTATTCAACCTTTAAACCTTTTGGTTATGTCTATTTTGTTCTTTTACAACCTCATGAATGTACAAAATTAGAACCTCATGCTTGTTTATGTTGTTTTATGAGATAGAGCACAAAGGGTACTGTTGTTGTAGAAAACAAAAGGTACTGCTATTGGACCCCATTTCCAATAAATTATGCATCTCTTGTCATGTTTCCTTTTTAGGAAAATACCATGGTTTCATCTCTTTCTAAATTTCACCACTCTGTCAATATTGACTCTTTATTCTTCACTAATTCCTCGATTGAGTTATTTTTAAGTTTTGATACAAGCGATTCTAATGCATTCAATATTAGACCTTCCCCACCTGCTCTTCTTGAACCTGCACCACCTATTGATCCTTCACCTACGCCTGCATCCACCCTTGACACAACTCTTTGTTGTTCCACCCAAGTAAGAGAAACTTCTCACTACTTTACTAATTTCCATTATTATTCTGCTATTGCAACCCTTCATTAGCCTCACTCTTATCATGAGGTGAGAACTAACCCTTTTTGGCAGCAAGCTATGACTGAAGAATTTCAAGCCTTAGAGAAAACTCATAGTTGAGACTTAATCGATCTTTCTCTTAATAAGACCCCTATTGGATACAAATGGATTTATAAAATCAAAACTCATTTTGATGGATTTGTTGAGCATTACAACGCTAGCTTAGTAGCCAAATGTTACACTCAAGAATATGGTATAGACTACAAAGAAACCTTTGCTCTAATGGCTCGATTAACATCCATTGCAATATATTATCTATTGGTGTAGCTTGTAAATGGCAGTTTTTTTAGATGGATGTCAAAAATGTTTTCCGCCTTGGTAATTTGATAGAAGAGGTTTGCATGCATCCTCATCCTGGTTATCATTCTCCTTATAAAGTTTGTAAGCTTTGACGGGCCTTATATAGATTGAAACAAACTCTTAAGGCCTGATTTTCCAAATTTAGTTCCATTCTTGCTCAATTTGGCTTTGCCTCTAGTCCACATGATTTTACATTATTCACTCATCAAACTGACCATGGTATTGTCCTTTTTTTTTTTTTTAACTTTATGTTGATGATATGATTATAATAGGTGATGATGCATATGGTATTTTAGAATTACAATACTATCTCAGTCAACATTTTGAAATGCAGGATCTTGGTTCTCTTAGCTATGTTATGGGTCATGAAGTCTCTCACAATTTTGAAAGTTATTATCTCTCTCAAACCAAGTATGTATCTGATTTACTTTCTTGTGCTGACATTACTAACAGTAAAACTGTATCCACCCCTTTAGAATTCAATTGCAAACTTATTCCTCTAGATGACACTTCTCTTAATAATCCTACTTTATATCGATAGTTTGTTGGTAGTTTGGATTATCTCACTATGACTCGCCTTGATATCTCCTATGTTGTTCATTTGGTTAGTTAGTTTATGTCTACCCCTCGCACATCCCATTTTTTTGTAGTGATTCGTATCCTCATATATGTTAAAGGAACTCTTTTTCATGGTTTAGATTTCTTTGCTAACTCCTCTTTGGTGTTATCTGGCTATTTTGATGCTGACTAGATTGGTGATCCAACAGATCATCGTTCTATCACTGGTTATTAATTTTTTTCTTGGGTGATTCCCTTCTCTCCTAGCATAGCAAAAGGCAAACTATTGTTGCTCGCTCTAGCACATAATATGAATATCGTGCTCTTTCTAATGCTACATTTTGAATTACTTTAGTTATGATGGTTACTAGTTGATATGGACATCACACCATCTTTTTTCCACTAGGCTTCATTTTGATAATAGAATTGCTATACATATTTCTCACAATAATATTTTTCATGAGTGCACAAAACACATTGAAATCAATTGTCATTTCAGGTGCCATTATGTTACTCAAGGCACCACATTTTTTATTCTTGTCTCCTCTGCTAACCAAACAACTGATATTTTTACCAAAACACATCTTCCTCTCTTTTTCAGGAATTACTAAGCAAACTCAAGTTGGCATTCACTGTACCACCTTGAGTTTGAGGGGTATTAACATAATTATAGGAATTACTTAATGAATGCCTTAATTCTGAGAGTCACCAAATCAACAAATCAATGACTTTAATTATTTATCATACTAATTGGCAGATTCTCTTTCCTTTTCTAGTCTTAGGTTTCATGTATAAATATTTGTCTATATTATACAAGTAGATATATCTAAAAAATACATATTCCTTCTCCGATAATAGAAATGAAACATTCTTTCTAGATTTTTTCTAAACATTTAACCAAAACTATTTTTAATATATCAAAATTTAAAGTTCTCTCATTTATGATGAAACGAAATCACAGTTAATTTTAATGCAATTAACTTTTCAACACTTTAAATGGTTGAAATTTAATATTTGTAGACCTAATAGTTTTAATATTTTAGGTGTTAGATATCTTAGATACATAATAAAGTTAGAGGAATAAAAAATTTATTATATATCACATTTTAGTTAACAACGTGCTTTATTATTTAAACATAAAATTTACAAATATTTTTTTTTATGTAACTCAAAAATAATTTAAAATTTTTATATATCTTGATTCAATGACTTGACATGACTCTCTATAATTTGAAATGACAATCTAAATCTATAAAAAAATAATTTGAAATTAGTTTAATTTGAAATTAAGTCTAATTATCTTGAAGGCACAAATTAAAATTTAGTAGTGATAAAACGTATTAATGATAAATTGAAAGACAATAGATGAAATTAATTAATAAACGAATTGAGTCAATTCATCAAGCTCAAGTCGATTTCTATAATTTGAAATGACAATCTAAATCTATACAAAATAATTTAAAATTAATTTAATTTAAAATTAATTTGATTTGTAATTGACTCGAGCTTTATGAATTGACTCAATTTGTTTGCCAATTAATTTCATCTATTGTCTTTCAATTTATCATTAATAGGTTTTATCGCTACTAACTTTTAATTTGTCCCTTCAAGATATTTAGACTTAATTTAAGACGTAGTGTTATGCTTTAAAATTAAGGAATATTTATTTATTTATTAGAATCCTTTTATAACATATAGCTAATAGGCTATCTAATTGATTTAGTTTTTTTTTTTTAAAAAAAGATATTTTTAAAATTTTTTATTAGTGTATTTTACTTTATAGATAAAAAATAAATATATTCTTGAGTTGTATTTGTTTAAAATTTCTGTTTACATTTGTAATTATATTTATAAACAGCCATTAACAATAATGATTTTATTAAACACTTAATATCAATAAATAATTAACAATATCAATTGGCAACTAACAGCACTAATAACAATTGGTAACTACCAATAGATAACTCTAATTCAAATTAGACAACTACCAATAGATCTCCTCACTTACTCTTACTTCATTTATTTCTTACTTATTTTTTATATTTTTACTTTTCTCAAAGAAGAATGATTTGTTTAGAATTTCTTATATTTTTTCAGTCTATACTTAACATCAAAAACTAAGTGGTCATTTCCTTTTTTTTTTTTATCATATAGACCCATATAGTAATGGGTGGGCAGCTAATTCACGAAGAAGAACTTGCACTCTTTTTGGAAATTCCTTTAGACCAAAAATTGCCAAGTTGTTACTTCTCCTTAACTAGACTCAGTCAATTTGCAAAACCCATAAACATATACAGATGGTTAAGTTATGAGTTTCAAAAATTTAGGCTCTATTACTGATAATATTCATTCAATCCAACTTTAATCATGCAACTGCATTAAAGTCTTGTCCACCAGTTAATAGCTTTCTATTAAGCACAATTGCAAAAAATTAACAATTTGTACGGACTAACAGCTTCGAACTGCTGAAATAGCAACGCAAATTTGCAAGAAATTTGATGGTAACCTAAGCTTTCTCAAACTACTTGAGCAAACAACCCTTTTATTGTTATATAAAATTTCAATTTTTGGCTGGTTGAGCATGGAAATACTGATGTGGATTAGTCAACATTGATGCAAGTTAACCAAAAAGAAAAAAAAAAGTCTGAATTTCCAAATCTCAATAGAAAAAAAATAAAAAAAACCATCCTAAACAAATCTCAATAGAAAGTACCAACACTGAATTTCCAAAAAGAATGGTGAAGGGGAAAAAATTAATACAAGACCTCTTAATCATATTAATTTCTTCACAACTCCACACTGTCAAACCAAGGAAAGACAATGGACGAGACCTCAATGAAATAGAACTATGAATCACAGACGCAATACTCAGTACCATCAACCTTTTCTCAGGGACAGAGAGAAACAAAACATTTCTTAAAATGCCCAAGAATAAATACCATTCTAATCAATGCAGAACAAAGTGGAAAGTTGCATACAAAATGTACTAAAGAAACCATCTTTTCTGGATTGTGAAAGTGTGACAAGTGCCATGACTTGAACCATGCAAGCTAAGGATTTCTAGGCGATCTCGGTCTCTTGGATATCTGGTTACCATTTTCATTGCGATTGCAACTTCTCTGATTTTTATCAACATTTGCACTACTAGGGGAGACCCAGATTCGGAAAAGGTCTATTGCACAGAAGTAACTCATCACTGTCACGGCGATATGTTGCACGAAATCCGCAATGCTTTACCCTCAATCGATCTGACACAAACGTAACCTTAAGCCGATTGTATTCTTCCCACATATCTAAACAAGATAAAGAGATGCTGGGCATATAGTTGAACCAAAGTTGGTCTGATGTTGTGCTTGTATTCTGTGAGATTTGCAAAGTTGAGTGACCCAGAAAGAGCTCGTCATCCGGTGCAATGCGTGCTTGCAAATTACAAGAAATAGTACAAGTATCTAATGCATCCCCTTGGAATTCAAACATTGCGCAAAAAGCAAAGCCTCTCCATTCGTCGGTCCACCAATATGGAGGTAGCTGCATTTCTAATGAAGATCCTGAGGACTGATAGTTGAAACAACCAGGAATTTCACTTCCAGCAAAACACACGGATATGCGAGAGCTTGCGCTAAACAATCCCTGCACCAAAATTGTTACTCATCATGTCTGTATTAAATTAAAGACATAATGGAGATGCATGTGGAAAGAAAAGATCAAATACAAACCAGTGAGCTGTGCATTAACAAGTAATGCACATAACTTGTTAGTTTTGCAAATGCTATAACGTTTTCACTTTCAACCTCAACCACCTTTAAGCAATTTACGAAAGTTAATGATGAAGGTTTTGAAGTGTGTGTTCCACGTGGATTTGCAATGGTTTCCTGTGTTGTTGATCCATCCACACTAACATATAAGATACTTGATGAAAGATTTGGCAATAGCTGAAGCCTCTTGCAATTCACATTGCATAAATTTTCAAGTTTTATTTGTTTGTTGAAGCTTCTAGGTAGCCAAGATTCCAATGCACTGCAACCATTCATGCTTAGATATAAAATGCTCGATGGAAGATTTGGAAATGACTGAAGCTTCTTGCAATTAGCAAACCGAAAATCCACAAGTTTCGAAAGTCTGCCAATGCTTGAAGGGATACTAAAAAAGTTATTTCCACTTAGATCGAGTGTTTTCAAGGACGACAAGTATCTTAAATCATTGGGAAGTGCTCCTTCAATCAGGTTGCAGTAACTTAGATCTAATGAGCTCAAAGATTGTGGGACTAACAAAGAAGGAAACATCTTAGCCATCAAATCTGGATTTTGATTTGGATTCTTCCTTGGCAAAAACCGTGAAGGGAGAATAAAATCCCATAATTTAGCTGATGGAAGTTGTCTTGTAGCAATTCCACTGACATTAAGCTTCTCCAAGCAAGTCATATCGCCCAACCTTTCTGGCAACTTCTCAAGCCTTGAGCATCCATGCAAATTCAGAAACTTAATAAACTTCAAGTCACATATGCTATCAGGAATCCTTTCAAGGCTTTTACAATCCTTCAAGTTTAGTGAGACAAGTTTTTTCAGAATTCCAATGGATTGATCAACCTCATAGAGTCTTGTGCAACCTTCAAGATTCAACCTTTCAAGGTTTGGAGCCTCCTTGAAGTCTATAGTCTTGAGTAAGTTATTAGAGTAACTAAGATCAACGACCTTCAACATCTTTAAAGGCTGTGAAAATATGCATAAACAAAGTTAAAATGACTCAAAACTCTGAAAGTCAGCATCAAAGACCTAATAAATTATGAATTCAAAGAACTTATAAACATAAACAGCATACATACTTTGATTCCTTTCCATAATTGTTTCATGTTACTGCAACGCATATGGAGCTCAACAAGTTTATCTGGTTGGAATGTAGAGGGCAAAGATTTGAAAGGATATCCATCCCATTCCAGATACCTTAACTTATTGGAAAGATGATCAAGGCCTTGTGAAAGGCATAAATTTCGAAGTTTAAGCAACCTTAGCCTTTTCAACTTCACGAAGGCTTTAGCATTCAATTGTTCATCTTCTTGCTCAAATGAATTTAAGACAATGCCTTCAACTTGTTCTGTTCCCTGAATTCAAGTACATAATTATGAGAACTACGAAGAAAAAACTAATTGGAAAACCTAACAAGTAATTTACCAAATCATTTGATAGAACATGAGAGACATCCTTGTAAAGCCACAATCTGCTTCTTTTTCCGGGTTCGTCATGCGATTCTCTCCGAACAATTTCTCGACCCATTTCTTGAAGTAAATCATGCATCCAAATTCTCTCTTTTGAAATGTTTATCAGAGATTTACTAATGAGAACTCTTATCCCAATGTCTGGATACAAACTGCAACTTTCCAGTACTTGTATCACGTGATCTTTATCCTCTCCATTGAAGAAGCAAGCAATATCTAGGAATATTTGCTTCTCTACTTCCTCTAATCCATCAAAACTTATATAGAGCTTATCCAAAATTTCCTGATTAGGAATTTCTTTCAGTCTATCCAATGCGCTTCTCCACTCATTCACAGATTTACCACACAAGAAGGAACCAAGAACATCAAGAGCTAATGGAAGGCCATTACAATAATTTATGAAGTGATTGGAAAGCTCCCTATAGCCATTTGTAGGGTAATCAATTCTGAAGGCTCTCAAACAAAAGAGATGAAGGGATTCTTCATGACTTAATCCCTTAACCCTATATACTGTATCTACTCCGTGGCATGTCAACAGTTGTTCATCTCTAGTTGTTATAATGATCCTACTTCCACTGCCAAACCATTCATGCCTACCAGCTAACAACTTTAACTGGTCTAATTGATTAATATCATCAAGAATAATAAGAACCCTTTTGTGATGTAGCCTCCTTCTTATCTCATCACTTCCACTATGAGCATTCCAAAAAGATATATTTCTACCTATTATTTCAGAAAGAAGTTGATTTTGTAAAGGGACTAAACCATGCTTCTCCTGAACTTCTCTAACATTTGCAAGAAAGCTGCTACCTTCAAACTGAGAAGACAACTCCTCATACACAACTCTAGCAATTGTGGTCTTGCCTATTCCTCCCATCCCACAAATCCCTATGAACTGGACATCATTCAACTGCCCCATGTCTAAAAACATACTCATTTCCACTAACCTTGAACTCATTCCAACAAAATTTTTTGCTGTGCTTGATACTAAACTTGA
Organism: Omphalea diandra; assembly: GCA_949677035.1. Lineage (NCBI taxonomy): Eukaryota > Viridiplantae > Streptophyta > Magnoliopsida > Malpighiales > Euphorbiaceae > Omphalea > Omphalea diandra. The sequence continues at coordinate 27,567 of CATIWR010656786.1, read as the reverse complement.
TCTTCTCAATTTTCCTAGTACATCTTTAACAATTTCTTCAATAAGCTCTGATTCATGCCTGCTAAGTAGTAACATTATTTTTAAAAAAAAAAAAAAAAAAAAAAGCTTTGTAATTGGTTGCGCAGCTAAACATTATATAAAATCTTTTTACAATAAAAGTCAGTCATTTTTTGAAACAGAATTAAAAAACATATATATCAGCATTATGCAGTCTACATTTTTATTTACTTCACCAACTGCTAAGAGTAGTTCATCTAATAGCTAAGGTAATCAACTATATATATCCAATCAACTCTTGTCCTATAAAGAAACTCAAAATGAAGAAAATATATAAAATCAACCCAAGAAAAAAAAATGCAGAACAACCTAACAAGATTAGACTCAAGGATAAACGAAACTGGAGAATGGGAGGGAAAATGGGTAAGATTATAAACATGGGCAGTGGATGGACAGAGGTGGCAGGTGTGAGCAAAACCAAACCGAAATTGAAAAATTAAATTGAATTAAATTGATTTTATGATTTTTGATATGGTTTTATTTTACTTTTTAAAAATCAAAATAAATTTAGTTTGGTTCAATTTTCAGTCAAAGTATTTGATAAAATTGATCGAATTAATATTTATTGTTAAAATATATAATTATTCTATAAAATTTGATATCTAATTAATTTATAGTAAAAATAAATTATTTTTATTAGTATTTATGTGAAATATGAGTATGTTTAAAATAAATATTTTGAAAACAAAAAATACTTATAATTTAATGTAAAATTTTTCCAAAGAAACAAAAAAAACTGAACTAAAATGGATAGAAATACTAGTTTTGTTGGATTTTGTTAGTATTCAAAGTTAGTTGGATTTAATTTTTTAAGCATTTCGATTTTAAATTGAACTGATCACTTGCGTACCCTTTTATAGGATTGCAAACAAATTAAGTACTTGTGAACAATTTGGAAATTCGACTTGATAAAAGTATGTTGGACCTTTTTTATATAGTCAACAAACGATTTTCAAGTCTAATTTTCAGACTCTTTTAATAAATTATCTAAGTTTAAATAATAGTATGTTCATCTCATTTAGATTTGCGAACAACTCATAATAGGCTTGCTTAGTAGACTTGATATAGACTAAAAATAGGCTCATTTAAATAATTTAATTTTATTAATAATATTTATTTATGAATTTTTTCACCTTATTTAGACTCGTGAATAACTTATTTAAATTCAATTTCTTATATTTTTAAATTTTTGTAATTCATCATTATACAATAATTCTTAAAATTATAATTCAATTAAAAGATAGATACTATTTGATATATTAAGATATGTAAAATAAATATTATAATTTTATTACTGTTAAAAAGATTTTTAGTTATATTTTAATGGTGTTAAGAAAGATTTTGATTAGATTAGGCTCATGAATCATATATGAATATTGTAATGTTCAATTCTACTCGGCTCAGATAATAAATAAATCTAGTTCAAACCTATATTTTAGACTCATTTGATAAATGAACAAATCTTGAATTAGTTAAAACCCAACTCAATTCAGCTCATTTGCAACCCAAACCTTAAAGAGGGATGATGATAGTCCACGACTACATTTTGAATAATTTTTAGATAATTTTTGAGTTCAGATCAGATAATTCTTAATTTAATTTAAAACCATTATTTTAATTATCAGAGAAAATTATATTCGTTATCTTAAAAAATTTATATTCTTAATCTCAAAACATATATATATTCGTAGTTGGTGTTCTCTACATCACTCATTGTTAGAGGAAATGATATTCGTAATCTTAAAAAATATATATATTTTTATGCATGTCATGTAGATAAATTTCAATTTTCAAGTGACTGACAAGTGTATGAGAATAATATTAAAAGTAAATAAAAATTAATATATTTTATTAACGGAAAATGCTGAGATAATATTTAAAAAATGCATAACTTAGGATTTTTTTTTTGGGCAATTTATTCTAAATAGATATGATCTTTATCTTATTAAATCAAGTCACATATTGAGAAATTTGGGCAATATCAGATTTTTTAAAAAATTTTATGTGGCCAAAAGGTGAGTTCACAAATCTATACGTTAAACTTGAGTCATATTAAAATTTCTCTCGTTAAAGAGATTAAAGAGACTTAAATTGTTATGGTTACCTGTCTTGTAAGTCCCAACCAGAAAGATTAGCCAATTCAGTTATTGTAGCTCTCCATCTTTGCACCTTATGAATACTTTCCTTGAAACGTAGTTCATGCTTAGCAAACGCTTTTCCAAACTGGCCTGTCTGTTTTCTCACCTCAGATGGATTTACATTGTAGAAAACAGGCATCACCATTTGTCCCTTATCTTTCATGCACTCAAAAATCTCTACAAGTTCATCCAAACACCAAGCAGAAGAAGCATAGTTTGTTGAGAAAACGACCACTGAAATCTTTGAATCTTTGATAGCTTTAAGGAGTTCTTGAGAAATGGTTTTCCCTCTCTCAAGTTCTTGATCGTCCCTGAAGGTGATAATCCCTTTTTGACATAAACCAGCGTAAAGATGGCTAGTAAAATTCTTTCGAGTATCCTCTCCTCGAAAACTCAGGAACACATCATATTTCCATGATGATGATGATGATGAAGCCATAAATAAAAGACAAGATCAAGACGGAAGTAATGATAATTAATAGCTAAAGGAAAGATGCGCAAAAGTATGTGTACAGTAAGCAGAAACAATACTAGTACTGAAAGAAATATACTGTTGTGATGTCTTTGCATGGCCGGTAATGGTAAATTTATACGCGTATATTGCAACAAACAAGTGGAGAGGAAATTTGGGTCTTTAATGATATTCAATGCTGTCCCATTCGGGTCCAAGTCATTCTCGTCTGTCGTCTCGCTTTTGGACGTTAACCTATATCGAAAAGAAGAAGAGGAAGAAACAAGAAGAAAATAACGCAAAGATTTTGAATGCATAATCATAGTTTTTGTATAGATTTAATAATAGTTTTAGGTCATAAAATAATTTATTTGAGAAAAATATTTTCATAAATTTAAACTATAAATATTTTATATTTATATTATTTATTATTTAATATAAAAATATATATTAAAATAAAAATTTTTGTAGATATCACTTATCACTATCAATTATCATTGGCCGACAATGACTGGTGATAAATATCGATAATCAATAATAATTAGCCATAATAAAATTATGTGTTTATATTTCATTATAATAAAAACATGTGTTTATATTTCATTCGGATTAATTTATCAAAATCCGAAAAATGACTTTTTTTTTTCAAAATGACAAGGTGTTTTCTTCAAAAATGATTTAATCTTCTCTTTAATCAGGAAAATATTTTCCATTAACCAATTTTTTTATATGCAATAAATAGAGAAAAATAGAAAATTATTTTCTTCCAAAATATTTTTCACAAAACAAATGAAAACAATAGTATAGATTATCTAATAATGAATTACTAATAGTAGTAATAGTCATAATAACAACAATGATAGTAGGCGGAGTTGCTTATTTTTTACTCAAATTAAAAACTCGATTCAAATTTAATTTGATTCAATTTGTTGGTCAATCTAAATTGATTTGATCTTAAATTATTCTAAATTAAATTATTTAAAATTAAAATAATATTTTTATTTAAAAAATTTAAAATAAAGAGTGATATGACTCAATCTTGCTCAAAACTCAAAAAATGACATAAATTTCTTTTTATATACTGACTCAATAATTTAGTCCGACCCATTTAAAAAGATATAATCTAAAATATCTAGACTCAAAATTGATTCGATATGAGTCCACCCAACTCGATTCATTTGCCATATCTAATACTAGGTAATGTGAATAGTAACGCCACTCCAAGGTTATATTTAATTTTTTTTATATAAATTTTGAATAGAACTTGATTGAATGTCTTTTGATTTTCTGCATTGATCATATCAAATTTTAAACAAGTGGAAAGGAAATTTGGGTCTTTAATGATATTCAATGGTGTCCCATTTGGGTCCAAGTCATTCTCGTCTGTCGTCTCGCTTTTGGACGTTAATCTATATGGAAAAGAAGAGGAAGAAGCAAGATGAAAATAACGCAAAGATTTTGAATGCATAATCATAGTTTTTGTATAGATTTAATAATAGTTTTAGGCTCCATTTATTTCACGGAAAATAACTAATTTAAGAAAAATATTTTCTGAATAACATATTTTTGAGTGTTTGAATACATTGAAAAAAATTTTAATTTTCTTTTGATTTATAAGATTATAACAAAATTTAAACTATAAATATTATATATTTTATTATTTATTATTTAATATTAAAATATATTAAAATAAAAATTTGTATAGATATCATTTATCACTAACGATTAACTTCAATTGACGATGATTAGTGATAGGTGTCGATATTCAATGATGATTAGCGATAATAAATATGTGTTTATACTTCATTTGGATGAATTTGTCAAAATGTAGAAAATGACTTTTTGTTTTCAAAATGACAAGTCATTTTCTTCAAAAATGATTTAATTTTCTCTTTAATCAAGAAAATATTTTCCATTTTTGTATGCAATAAACAAAGAAAAATGAAAAATTATTTTCTTCAAAAATATTTTTCGCAAAACAAATGAAACTAGCAGTATAGATTGTCTAATAATGAACTACTAATAGTAGTAATAATCATAATAACAACAATGATAGTAGGTGGAGTTGCTTATTTTTTACTTTAATTAAAAACTCGAGTCAAATCTAATTTGATTTTATTTGTTGGTCAATATAAATTGATTCGATCTTAAAATTACTCTAAATTAAATTATTTAAAATTAAAATAATATCTTTTTATTTAAAATAAATAGTGATATGACTCAATCCTGTTCAAAACTCAAAAAATGACATAAATTTCTTTTTATATATTGACTCAATAATTCAGTCCGACTCATCTAAAAAGATATAATCTGAAATATCTAGACTCAAAATTGATCCGATATGAATCCGTCCAACTTGATTCGTTTACCATATCCAATAATAGGTAATTGGAATAGTAACGGCACTCCAAGGTTATATTTAATCTTTTTTATATAAATTTTGAATAGAACTTGATTAAATGTCTTTTGATTTTCTGCATTGATCATATCAAATTTTAAACAAGTGGAGAGGAAATTTGGGTCTTTAATGATATTCAATGTTGTCCCATTTGGGTCCAAGTCATTTTCGTCTGTCGTCTCGCTTTCGGACGTTAACCTATATGTAAAAGAAGAAGAAGAAGCAAGAAGAAAATAACGCAAAGATTTTGAATGCATAATCATAGTTTTGTATAGATTTAATAATAGTTTTAGGCTAAGTTTATTTCACGGAAAATAATTAATTTAAGTAAATATTTTATAAGAAAAATATTTTATGAGCAACATATTTTTGGATGTTTGAATAAATTGAAAAAAGTTTTAATTTTCTTTTGATTTATAAGATTATAACAAAATTTAAACTATAAATATTATATATTTTTATTATTTATTATTTAATATAAAAATATATTAAAATAAAATTTTGTATAGATATCACTTATCACTAGTGATTATCGTCAACTAATGATGACTAGTGATAGGTGTCGATAGTCAATGATGATTAGCAATAATAAATACATGTGTTTATACTTCATTTGGATGAATTTGTCAAAATGTAGAAAATGACTTTTGGTTTTCAAAATGACAAGTCATTTTCTTCAAAAATGATTTAATTTTATCTTTAATCAAGAAAATATTTTCCATTTTTTGTATGCAATAAACAAAAAAAAATGAAAAATTATTTTCTTCAAAAATATTTTTCGTGAAACAAACGAAACTAGTAGTATAGATTGTCTAATAATGAACTACTAATAGTAGTAATAATCATAATAACAACAACGATAGTAGGCGGAGTTGCTTATTTTTTACTCGAATTAAAAACTCGATTTGAATCTAATTTGATTTAATTTTTTGGCCAATTTAAATTGATTCGATTTTGAATTAATCCAAATTAAATTATCTAAAATTAAAATAATATCTTTTATTTTAAAAAAATAAAATAAAGAGTGATACGACTCAATCCTACTCAAAACTTAAAAAATGACATAAATTTCTTTTTATATACTGACTCAATATTTCAGTCCTACCTATCTAAAAAGACATAATCTAAAATGTCTAGACTCGAAATTGATCTGATATGAATCCGCCAAATTAGATCCGTTTGTCATTTCTAATAATAGGTAATGTTTCCAAGGTTATATTTAATCTTTTTTATATAAATTTTGAATAGAATTTGATTGAATGTCTTTTGATTTTCTACATTGATATATCAAATTTTATATTTATCTTGTTATTTTTTTATAATTATATATAAATGTAAAACAATCAAATACCATATGATGGTAATGGTGTCAATTTAATGTCATATTTAATTACTTTTAATTATTTACAAGATTATAGAAAATAAAAAAATAAATATAAAATTTGATATGATCAAATAAAGAAAATAGAAAATATCTTATTAAATTTATTCCAAAATTTTTAAAAAAATCAACAAAAAAAATTGTTAAATATGTCGTGAGGTGCGACCCAGAGGACCAAGATATTTCCAAATAATAATGTTAGGTTAGGGCACTTCTTTTAGCTAAATTAATTTGCTTGCTTGATTAACTGTTATATAATATAATGATATGCCCAAAAAAAATACCTCATGTACCAGTGACAACGTTTCCTTCCCACAATTCTATGTATATATATATATCCTATTATTATCTAGTCTGTAGAATTCAGCAATTCTAGAGGTTTTCGTGGGTTTTGCTTTTGGAATATTTCAAAGAACACATATTACTTAGAGAAAAGAATTCAAAGATAATTAGTTTTCTGGAAGTTTGTAGGACTTTGAATAAAATCAGTTCGCAACTTGGGGTGACGTTTCTTTTCATCTACTAGTTAATTCATCGACTATGTTTTCAATTTATCATTAATACCTTTTACCACTACTAAGTTTTAATTTGTCTCTTTAAGATATTTGGACCTAATTTAAGGCATAATGTTATACCCTAAAATTAAAGAGTATTTATTTTTTTTTCTTTTTTAGAATCATTTTATTTTTCAGTTTGTAAAATGTAAAAACGAGTATTTGTTTAATAAATCGATTGTAGTTTCGTAACAGATGCTAATAGCTGATAAGTTGTCTAATGATATAGTTGAAAAAAAGTATATTTTTAAAATTTTTTATTAATAGATTCTATTTTTATAATAAAAAATAAACACATCCTTGAGTTTTTATTTATTTTTTTAAAACTTTAGTTTATATTTGTAATTATATGTAAAATAGCAACCAGTAATAATAATTTTATTAAAATCTTAATATCAATCAATAACCAAGAATAGCAATTAAGTAGAAGCACTAGCAATAGATAAATCATGCAAAATCCGTCTAATTCTTATAAAAATTGCACATGAAACATTTCTTTTATAGATTTTCTCTAAATATTTAACCAAAACTATTTTTAATCTGTCAAAATTTAAAGTTCTCTCATTTATGATGAAACTAAATCATAGTTAATTTTGTTGAAATTAATTTTTCCACACTCTAAATCGAATTACACGTCTAACAAATAGCTGATGAGATTCTCATGTAAAGTCAGTCTCATCTCCTCATTCTCCCATGTCCTCACTTTCTCACTTCATTTATTTCTCACTCATTTTTTTCTTTCTCCACTTTTACTCATTTTTTCTCTTTTTACTTTTCTCAAAGAAGAATGACTTATTTAGAATTTCTTATATTTTTTTCACTCTATCCTTCACACCAAAAATTAAGTGGTCATTTTTTTTTTTTTTTGAACTATAAAGACCCTACATAGTAATGGTGGCCAATTAATTCAAGAAAAAGAACTTATACTCTTTTTGGAAATTCCTTTAGACTAAAAATTTGCCAACGTTGTGTCTTCTCCTTAAAAAGACTCGGTCAATTTGCAAAACCCAGAAACATATACAGATGATTAAGTTATGAGTTTCAAAGTTGTGATCATGGGAAAAGTAAATTTTGGTTGCACTACTGATAATATTCATTCAATCCAACTTTAATCATGCAACTGCATTAAGGTCTTGTCCACCAGTTAATAGCATTCTATTAAGTAGAATTAAAAAAAAAATTAACAACTTGCATGGATGGACTAACAGCTTCGAACTGCTGAAGGAGCAATGTAAATTTGCAAGAAATTTGATAGTAACCTAAGCTATCTCTTACTATTTGAGCAAAAAACCATTTTGTTGTTATATAAAATTTCAATTTTTGGCTAGTTGAGCATGGAAATACTGATGTGGATTAGTTAACATTGATGCAACTTAACCCTAAATAAACTAAAAAATAAAGCTTTTAAGCATTACTGTTGCAAATCCACCTTATCAAATGAACCCTAAACCGACTAACAAAACCATCCTAAACAAATCTCAGTAGAAAGTACCAACACTGAATTTCCAAAAAGAATGGCGAAGGGCAAAAGTTAATACAAGACCTCTTAACTTCTACTATGGCCAATCAAAATTTCAATCCTATTCAATTCTACCCAACTCCACACTACCAAACCAAGAAAAGACAATGGATGAGACCTCAATGAAATAGAACTATGAATCACCGACGCAATACTCAGTACCATCAACCATTTCTCAGGGACAGAGAAACAAAACATTTCTTCAAATGCCCAAAAATAAATACCATTCCAATCAATGCAGAACAAATGAGAAAGTTGCACACAAAATGCACTAAAGAAATAGTCTTTTCTGGATTGTGAAAGTGATGCAAGCTAGGGATTTACAGGCGATCTCAGTCTCTTGGATATCTGATTACCATTTTCATCGTGATTGCAGCTTCTCTTATTTTTATCAACATCTGCATTACTAGGGAGACCCAGATTCTGAAAAGGCCTGCTGCACAGAAGTAACTCATCAGCATCACGATTATACGTTACACGACATCCACAATGCTTTACCCTCAATTGGTCTGACACAAACGTAACCTTAAGCCGATTGTGTGCTTCCCACATATCTAAACAAGATAAAGAGATGTTGGGCATAGAGTTGAACCAAAGTTGGTCTGATGTTGTGCTTGTATTCTGTGAGATTCGCAAAGTTGAGTGACCCAGAAAGAGCTCGTCATCTGGTGCAATGCATGCTTGCAAATTACAAGAAATAGTACAAGTATCTAATGCAGCCGCATGGAATTCAAACACTGCACAAAAAGCAAATCCAATCCAACCGTTGGTCCACCAATATGGAGGAAGCTGCATTTCTAATGAAGATCCTGGGGACTGATAGTTGAACCAACCGGGAATTTCACTTCCAGCTAAACACATGGATAAGAGAAAGCTTGCACTAAACAGTCCCTACACCATAATTGTTACTCATCATTTCTGTATCAAAAAAAAGTCATGGTGGAGATGCATGAGGAGAGAAAAATATCAAATACATACCAGTGAGCTGTGCCTTAACAAGTAATGCAGATAACTTGTCAGTTTTACAAATGTTGTAAGGTTTTCACTTTCAACCTCAACCACCTTCAAGTAATTTACAAATGTTAATGATGAAGGTTTTGAAGTGTGTGCTCCACATGGATTTGCAATGGTTTCCTGTGTTGTTGATCCATCCACACTAAGATATAAGACACTCGATGAAAGATTCGGCAATAACTGAAGCCTCTTGCAATCCACATTGCATAAATTTTCAAGTTTAATTTGTTTGTTGATGCTTCTAGGTAGCAAATATTCCAATGCACTGCAACCATTCATGCCCAAAAATAAAACACTTGATGGAAGATTTGGAAATGACTGAAGCTTCTTGCAATTAGCAACGCCAAACTTTTCGAGTTTAGTAAGTCTTCCAATGCTTGAAGGTATACTGAAAAAGTTATTTCCGCTTAGATCAAGTGTTTCCAAAGATGAAAAACAGCTTAAATCATTGGGAAGTGCTCCTTCAATCAGGTTGCAGTAACTTAGATCTAATGACCTCAAGGATTGTGGGACTAACAAAGAAGGAAACGTCATAGCCATCGAATCTGGATTTTGATTTGGATTCTTCCTTGGCAAAAACCATGAGGGGAGAATAAAATCCCAGAATTTGGCTGATGGAAGTTGTCTTCTAGCAATTCCACCCACATTAAGCTCTTCCGAGCAAGTCATATTGCCCAACCTTTCTGGCAACTTCTCAAGTTTTGAGCATCCGCGAAAATTCAGAAACTTAAGAGACTTCAAATCACATATGCTATCAGGAATACTTCCAAGGCTTTTACAGTCCTTCAAGTTCAATGAGACAAGCCTTTTGAGAATTCCAATGGATTGATGAACCTCATAGAGTCTTATGCAACCTTCAAGATTCAACTTTTCAAGGTTTGGAGCCTCCTTGAGGTCTATAGTCTTGAGCAAGTTAACAGAGTAACTAAGATCAATGACCTTCAACATCTTTAAAGGCTGTGAAAATAAGCATAAAAAAAATTAAAATGACAAACTCTGCAAGTCAGCATCAAAGGCCTAATAAATTATGATTTCAAAGAACTTATAAACATAAACAACATACATACTTTGATTCCCTTCCATAATTGTTTCATGTTACTGCAACGCATATGGAGCTCAACAAGTTTATCTGGCTGGAATGTAGAGGGCAAAGATTTGAAAGGATATCCATCCCATTCCAGATATCTTAACTTATTTGAAAGATGATCAAGGCCTTGTGAAAGGCATAAATTTTGAAGTTTAAGCAACCTTAGCCTTTTCAACTTCATGAAGGCTTTAGCATTCAATTGTTCATCTTCTTGCTCAAATGAATTTAGGACAATGCCTTCAACTTGTTCTGTTCCCTGAATTCAAGTACATAATTGTGAGAGCTATGAAGAAAAAACTAATTAGAAAACCTATACAGAGTAATAAGTAAATTACCGAATCATTTGACAGAACATGAGAGACATCCTTGTAAAGCCACAATCTGCTTCTTTTTCCTGGTTCTTCATGCGATTCTCTCCGAACAATTTCTCGACCCATTTCTTGAAGTAAAGCATGCATCCATATTCTCTCTTTTGAAATGGTTATCAGAGATTTACTAATAAGAACTCTTATCCCAATGTCTGGATACAAACTGCAACTTTCCAGTACTTGTATCACATTATCTTTATACTCTCCATTGAAGAAGCAAGCAATATCTAGGAATATTTTCTTCTCTACTTCCTCTAATCCGTCAAAACTTATATAGAGCTTATCCAAAATTTCCTGATTAGGAATTTCTTTCAGTCTATCCAATGCGCTTTTCCACTGATTCACAGATTTACCACACAAGAAGGAACCAAGAATATCAAGAGCTAATGGAAGGCCATTACAATAATTTATGAAGTGATTGGAAAGCTCCATATAGCCATTTGTAGGGTAATCAGTTCTGAAGGCTCTCAAACAAAAGAGTTGAAGGGATTCTTCATGACTTAATCCCTTAATGTTATATACTTTATCTACTCTATGGCATGTCAACAATTGTTCATCTCTAGTTGTTATAATGATCCTACTTCCGCCGCCAAACCAATCATGCCTACCAGCTAACAACTTTAACTGGTCCAATTGATTAACATCATCAAGAATAATAAGAACCCTTTTGTGATGTAGCCTCTTTCTTATCTCATCACTTCCACTATGAGCATTCCAAAAAGTTATATTTCTGTCTATTAGAATTTCAGAAAGAAGTTGATTTTGTAAAGGGACTAAACCATGCTTCTCTTGAACTTCTCTAACATTTGCAAGAAAGCTGCTACCTTCAAACTGAGAAGACAATTCCTCATACACAACTCTAGCAATTGTGGTCTTGCCTATACCTCCCATCCCACAAATCCCTATAAAAAGGACGTCATTCAACTGCCCCATTTCTAAGAACATACTCATTTCCAGTAACCTGGAACTCATTCCGACAAAATTATTTGTTGTGCTTGATACTAAACTTGATTTTCTCAATTTGCCTAGTACATCTTTAACAATTTCTTCAACAAGCTCTGATTCATGCCTATAATAAAAATAAAAAGCTTTTTAATTGGTTAAAACATTATATATAATCTTTTATAATAAAAGGCAACATCTATTGTAACATAATTAAAAAGTATATATAATAGCATCTTGCAATCTTGATTTCTATTTACTTCATCTAAGTTTTTCGTCTATTAGCAAATGCATTAAAATTTGATCAAATCTTGTCCTGTAGAGAAATTCAAAATGAAATACTTATAAAATCAACCCAAGTAAAACAGAAAAGCAGATCAACCCAGCAAAATCATACTCAAGGATAAGTGAAACAGGAGAAGAGGAGGGAAAAGGGGTAGAGTGTAAATATGGGGGGTGGATTGGCTGAGGAGGTAATGGTGGCCCACGATAGGAATTTGAAGTGATCTTTGAGTTCCAGAGCATCTTAATTTTGATTTGTTTTAAATAAAAATATTTATTTTAACTTTAAATTTTTAATAATTTAAATCAAATTTAATTCAAATTGTTTCGAAATAAGTTAAGAGTCAAGTTAATTTTAACAAGTTAATGCATCAAGTTTGACTTAAAATTTCTTTTAATCAATTTGCATTTTCTTTAATTTAAAATTAATTTATATTCATGCGTTGCACAGTTATAATAATAAATTCACTTAATATATGATTTAAATCGATAAAATTTATAAAAAAAATATTCATATCAAGTAAATATTTAGTGTTATAATTAGTTTAAATTCACGAACAAAAAATAAACAATAATTAGTTGAATTTTAGTGAGTTAAATAAAAAGTTGATGTAAATAAAAAATTAACAACTAAGAATAGAGATAGAAAAATGAAAAAATTAAGTGATTGTATATTTCTAAGGCTGATTGCATAGAAAAATTAATTAAGTTGATTATTTAATTTTCAATATTGCATAAAAAAACTGAGTTATTATCTATATTTTCTTAATTGCATTGAAAAATAAGAATCTCTTAAAATATATGTTTGAATAGCATTTATTATGTTAATGGAATGATATTTAAGCATTAAATAATTGAAAGAGAAGTTGTCACGTGTATAAATGCTAACATCAGCAATTTCCATTTTAGTAATATTTAATAGATAGATAGATTCAACTTAAATTAATTGTTTTAATAAATTTAAATTGGATAAAAAAATGGCAAGCCCAATTTAAGATGAAAATGCCTCTTAAAAATGACAATTTTTTATTCAATACAAATTTATTTAGAAAATAATTCAAACTCGATCTAACTTGAAAAAAGTTAAAATAACTCAAAATATTTCAATTCAATTCAATTCGACTTTGACATTATCAATAGATAGACTCGAATAACTTGATTAAAATTATAAAAAAAAATATTTTAAATTTAAAATAATATTTTTTTATTTTAAAAACTAGAATTATAAGTAACTCAATCTAACTTAAAATCTAATAAAATAATCTAAATTTCTTGATACATCTTAATTTGAAAATCCGATCCAATTCTACCTAAAATTGATCTTACTCGAAATTGCTCTGATTTAAATCCATATGTAGTACTATTCATTAGAGGTGGAAGTGAGCAGTGAGCATTATCGAGAATAATATCTTAAGTAAATCAAAAATTAATATATTTAATTGATAGAAAATTTGAGATAAAATATAAGCTTATGATTATTTCTTTTAAACTAGTCGGTATTCCACGTTTCGCGCAATTTGAAGCTTTTTTTAATTACTTTTTAGGGTTTTAAAGTGAAATTATATATCCTTTAGTGGCATTATTATTTATTATATTTATTGGATAATATTAAAATAAAAAATTTAATGTCAACAATTTAGTATAGTACAATTTTGAAATTTTTATTTATTAATTAGAATGTCATATTTAGTTTTTTAATATTTATGTACATAATAGTTGTTACTGTATTAGTATTGAATTATCGAGTTTTAACTATTTTTTATATTATTTTATTGCATATTTTAGTTTTATAAAAATATATAAGATTAAATTTTATACTAAAAAATTATATTAAAATATGATAAATTTATATTAAAATATGATAAATACCTAATCAAAATTTATAATTTAATTAAAACAAGTAAATAAAAAATAAATTTTAATTGTTAATTTCATTATTAATTATGATAATGATATGATTAATATTCATTAACATGTTATTTATTACAATGCTTAAATACTAAGATTGAGTGAATGAATCAAATAATTATAATAGATGAGTTTAACAAAACTATTAACAATTAGTTACCACATCATCATTTTGACTAGTTTTCGTTTTGACTTATATATTATTCAAGTAATCAGCTTTAAGGGATTAATTAATTTCCCAAGTTTACCTATTTTATCAGCGAGCCTTAGTAAAATAAAGCCTAAAATTGGAAAACCCTTATTCATACATTTCATTTTAGATTGGAGGTTAGGTCTTCAGTTTATTTGATTTATTTTTTACTAAAATCAGTTAAATCAGATTTTATATTTTATAAACTGAACAGAATCAAACTAAATTTTTTTAAAAATGAACTCATTAAATTGAAATTTACATATATATAAACCGAATCAAATCGAACCTATAAAATTTTGGTTTGATTTGATTTAATTAAATTACATATATAATTTGATTCAAATTGATTTAATTTATTAATAATTTTAGTTTATTCGGTTTTTTTAGTTTTTTATATAAAAATTGAACCAAAATTGAAAACTGAAATTTTTTTAAATTAAAATCGAACTGGACCAATTTTCAGTAAAAAATCAAATCCAACCAATCGAATTAAATCAATTTGATTAATTTTTTCGATTTGGTCCGGTTTTTGCTCACCCTTAGCTACTTATACCCATAGTCATTTAATTTATTGCTAAATAATGGCAAGCCTATAGAGAAAAAAGTTGAACAAGATTTTGATTTTTTAAAAAAGGTCGAAGAGTTGATTCAGTTTAAATTTATATTAATCAACTCGAAATTGTTCAAAATGAGTTGAAATTCATTATTTATATAAAAATTATTAAAAACTTTTTATTTATATTAATATTTAAAAATTTATGATTTTTGTCAAAAATATTCAATATTTATTTTTTAAAAAAACTTAATTCAAACAAAACTGAACCATAATTGAATGAAACTAAATTGATTTGATTAAATTTAGTTATTATACTTAATTTAGTTTAGTTTGATATGCAGTTTTTAAATTTTGATTTTTAATTTTTTAATTCGACTTGATCAATTCAATTTTAACCATTTGCACACTCTTGATAAACAGAAAATATAACACAACATTCTTGAACTTTAGCATGTTAAACTATCCTTTTAACAATTAGACGTGCCTGGAACTAGAGTGGTTACCACCAAAAAATTTGATTTAAATTTATTTGAAAAGACACATTATTCGCTTAAATATGCAATAAATTTAAAATAACTTGAATATCAATAACTCATAAAATTTTGAATTGAATTGAATGGTTATGCATGATCTATTGGATTAGATCAAGCTTAATCCATTTGATTCAATTGATGACTAGACGATAAATTATATCATGGATCCCAACCATATAGTATTGTGGTTTAGGTGTCCAAAACGCACATGTTTTGATATTGTCATTTATTTGTCACACATACGCTATATGTTCATTACTTTGTAAGTATATATTTATTAATTGTCAGTATAATGTTCATCACATGTAGTCTCTTATGTTCATCATTTTATTGAACAATCAGATGTAGTCTTTTTATGTTTATTTTTTTATTAAATAATATTTCATTGATGTTCATTTAATTTTTAATCTAAATCATAAATGTAACCATATTTTATTAATATTTATGTTCATCAGTTGTAATCTTTAGTAATTAAATAATTAAATATTATCATTTGTTTAAATAATATAAAGATGCATATTCATTACTTAGTATGTAAATATTCATTATTTGTAAAGACTATGTTTATCGATTGTAGTTTTTTATGCTAATCATGTTATCATATTTTATTAATATTCATATTCATTAGTTAGTGATGAAGTATTCATCATCTATTTTAATAATATTCATCATTCCTAATTTTCATGTTCATTACTTTTTCATATAATATTATATATGAGTTTATTTGTCCATTAAAAATATACAACTTTCTTTCTTAAAACTTAATGATCACTGCTTAATACTTAGATATTCATTATTTATAAGCACCATATTCATCATCTTTAATTTTCATGTTTATTATTTTTAATGTAATGTTCTATATGAATTAATTTGTTCATTAAAAACATATAATCTCTTTTCATTAAGTTCTTTGTTCATTAATGAATTTTGAATATTTGTTATATGCTTGCACAATATTCATCTTCTATAGTTTCATATTCATTAATTATTGCATAAATGTTCATCAAAGGTAATATTTATGTTCATCATATTTAATTTATTAAAATAATCAAATAATATATTTATAATTGAATCAAATATAATATATAAAATTTTAATTTGATTTGATTTAGTTATAATTATATATATATTAAATTAATTTAATATAAAAATTTATATAATTTATTTATTTTTACAATTTTAACTTATTTAATTTTTATCTTAAAATAAAACTTTTAAAATTAAAATTAAATAATAATAAAAAAAATTGAATCAAATTAGTTGAATATTGCATCAATTTATTTTAGTTGCAATAATAAAGAGAAAAAATCAATAAAAAAAAAATTCGAATTGTAAAAAAATTGAAAAGAGCATGTTTAACAATTATATATGTGGTATGAACCCTCAAATCATGTAGCATCATGGCCCGCAGTCCATGATATAACGACTCTTACTAGACTTGATAGATTATAAGTTAACCTAAATGAATCATAATTAAAAATATAGTTTGATTGCAGTTTATAAATTTCACTAATATATATCTCTAAAGTTTTATTATTGAATCATTATTGTATATATTATAATTAAAATATTCAAAAATTATAATATTTTGTTTTACTCAATTTCAATTGAAATACTTAGAATGTATGGCAAATTTTTTAAATTTCTTTTGTATTAAAAATTTTAATTTATTAACTATGAGAGTTTGTTGGATGTTTTTAAGAGTTAAATTAAATGATGAAAATATTTGGTGAAATTTGAAAATGAAAATTTATATTTATTGAATAGCTGGTGTCATTATTAAGTGATATAGCTAAATATATAGATTATTGCATATTTTTTCCAACAAATTATTATATGAAACACTAAATTAAATATTAATGATAAAATAACTTGGATATATTAGTTAATATATGTTTGTAATATATAAATATGTTAGATATTATAAATGAATCAATTCAATTTAACTTTCAATTGAATTTTTAATGAAGAAATCTATAACTTGATTCAAAAAATTTTCTGCATCGTAAATTCATAAGTGATTCAAAACAATTCATAAAGACTAAATTTGAACTCGTTCAAAAAAACAAAAATTTCTCCCCATAACTCTACTCAAACTCCTCATCCAGTTACCACTTTTAAATGGAATATCGCTGCGGCCGCCACGTAATTATACTTCAAAATTAAAAGCAATCCATATGGTCCACTTATATTCTTTTTTTTTTTTTTTTAGTATTTTTTTTACTCTCTCTTCATTAAAGGAAAAGTTATTCAATGATTCTGATTTACCATATAAAATTATAAACTAATCATATAAAAGAAGTCACATATTGAGGTAATATCAAATATTTTTTTTAAAAAATTTACTAGTAAGTCCATAAATCTATGTGTTAAACTTAGATTGTTTTAAAATTTCTCTATGGTTTCAACTCTAGTGTTGAAGTTTTCTTTTTTTTTTTTTTTTGTTGGGGGGGGGGGGAGAGGAGGGGAGGGTTACCTGGCTTGTAAATCCCAACCAGAAAGGTTGGCCAATTCAGTCATTGCAGCTCTCCATCTTTGCACCTTATGAATACTATCCTTGAAACGTAGCTCATGCTCAGCAAATGCTTTTCGAAACTGGCCAGTCTGTTTTCTCACCTCAGATGCTTTCACATTGTAGAAAACAGGCATCACCATTTGTCCCTTATATTTCATGCACTCAAAAATCTCTACAAGTGCATCCAAACACCACGTAGAAGAAGCATAGTTTCTTGAGAAAATGACTATAGAAATTTTCGACTCTTTAATAGCTTTAAGGAGTTCTTGAGAAATGGTTTTCCCTCTCTCAAGTTCTTGATCTTCCCTAAAGGTGATAACCTCTTTTTGAGATAAACCAGCATAAAGATGGCTAGTAAAATTCTTTCCAGTATCTTCTCCTCTAAAACTGAGGAACACATCATATGATGATGATGATGAGGCCATGAATTGAAACAAGATCAAGTTGGAAGTAATGATAGTTAATAGCTAAAGGAAAGATGAGGAGAAGTATATATACAGTAAGCAGAAACGAATGAGAAAATTGGGAGTGGAAATGCGTTCCTCAATGACAACAAGGAATGTCATCGTCGCCTATGTGTGAAGCGAAGTCCAGAAGGTCGTCCATGAAGCACACACCGGGGTCAAGAGACTCCATTTTCGTTCTTATTTCCCCCTTATAGAGAGAGAGAAAAAAAAAAAGATGATAAAGCAATAGAGAGAGAAAAAAAAAAAAAGGAAAGAAATTTTACTTATTTTCAATTTATTCATTTAAATTTTAAAATCAGTATCAAGAGATAATTATCATTTTCAAATATATAAAAAAAAAATAATATGGAAGATTTATCTTTAAACTTATCCTAAATAAAAAACTAATCTCAATTAACACGTAAATATTTGAAAGTAGATTATAAAAATAAAATCGTATATATTAGTGCTAAAAGATAATACTACGAAAATATCTATTTGAAATTATTTATAAAAAAAATTTAATTTCGATTAATGTGTAAATAAATTCAAAATTATATAAATCAACGATAAAATAAATGAATGAATTTATCTAGAAGACTTAATTTTGTTAAGAGTTAATTCATTAGTTAGATGCTAAGAGAAAAACTTATCTTATGAACTAATCAAATAAATACATTACTTATCATTCACACAATTTAAACAAATAATATATTAGCTTTCATGAAATTTTCCCAGTCAAACGAAAAAATTAAATAACTCAGAAAATATTCAAACACAAAACGCGTGAAGGAAAGAAATTATCTGTTGCGAGGAAAAATATTAGTAGAGAGGAAATTTGGGTTTAGGGTCCAAGTCATTCTCGTCAGTCGTCTCCCTTTTGGACCTCACCTATAAGACCATCACCATCATATAACGTAAAACAAACCATTTGCATACGGCTAAGACGAAGAAGAAGAAGAAAACCATTCAGCAAGCCAATGTCGATAGAAATAAGACGAACGAAGGGCGTTGAGTGTCCCATTTACAGGGGTATGTTAGGATTTTTTTTGGGAGAGAAATGTTATTTCCCAAAGTATGTGATTTGTTGGATCGCACATTAATTAAAGTATGAGATTTCAATTAATGTAGAATTTATATGGACGTGGCCTCTATTGAGGGGTGGTTCTAATAAGATTTCTAATAGGGATAAATGTTTTTTTAGAAAATGTTTTGAAAATGTGGGGTTTTGGTTTTGGTTCATGAAAATTCTAAGAAATGAGGAGTTTCCATATTTTGAAAATGTTTTTTTAGGAAATTCATCGAAATTTGTCTGATATATTTTTGTAATTTTGAAAAATTAAGAAATGCATTTTCAGTTTAAAAATATGTTTTTTCTCTCTTATTAATTTTGGTTATGAAATTTAGAGACAATTAATATTTATTTTAAATATTTAATTGATTATTATTATCTCATTTATTTTTTATAATTAATATTGATTTAAATAATTATCTTCATTATTATTTTTTTGTATGATCTTATAATTAGTTGTTTCAATTTCTATTATAAAGGTATATATAAGAAAAAATATTTATAAAGATCTCTTTATATTTTTTTATATTTGCAGGTTTTTTTCACATTTTATTTTCTGTATTTTTATATAATACTATGTTCTCGTGTCCATTTTCTATTTTCATATTTTTTATTTTCGCATTTCTATTTCCAATCTACTCAAGTTATGCAAATAAAAGAGACTATAATGGTAATAACAGCAATGACAGAAATAATGATTGCAATGTTAGAGGTTGCAATAGTGATGCTAGTGGTAAATGTGTTAAATATGATAATGGTGAAATAATAATAATTGACAAATGAGAGTTGTGTAACTAAAAGAGATCAAAATGATGGATTTTTTATTAATTATTTATTGAATCAAGTTTTATTTATCAAGATAAGTGATTTTTATGAAAATATTATTAAATGGACAAAATATTAAATATTTTTTATTTTAAATATTTAATATGGATTATCAAACTACTTTTAGTACCAACAAATTCTAATTTAACCAATTTATTTTGTACATTATAAATAGAGTACAAGAAAAATAATTGTAATGAAACAGAATACACAAGTAATGAAATTGAGTATAAGTAAGATCATGAAAAGATTAGACAAGACGAAGGGAATGCAAATGTAAACAAGACAAAGTAATTTATGAGATATGAATAAAGATATTAAAAATTATGAAATATTAGGATAATATATATAATGGAGTTAATAGATAAAATAACTGAAGAGAGATTATATTCCATGATATCAATTTGATCAAGAGGAATAAAGAGGCCATATTAATAAATTTTGATATTTAAAATCTGAAATGATGTGTACTTTCTTTTTGAATATTCGATGTGGGATAAAAAGAAAAACTAAAAAATGTGAAAACAAAAACATATTAGATATTGTGTGAAGATAAACAAAAAAAAAAGTGAGAAACAATTGCCTTTTCTCATCCTCTCATTTTTTATTTAATATTTAATAGATAATTGACTTTTCTCATCTTCTCATTTTTATTTTTCTATTTTTTCTTTCCTCACTTTTACTCATCTTTTCTCTCGTCACTTTTCAAAGAAAAATGACTTACTTAGCTGCCATTTGTTTTGCCCAAATATTTTTTTAGAGAATTATGTTTTATATTTTCTAATGTTTAACACATTTTTAAAATTTAGTTAATAAAAAATATTTTTTTATCAATAAAAAATTAAGTTATTTTTAAAAAATTGACTTCCTTTTTTAAAAAATAAAATCATTTATAGATTTTAACAAACTTATCAAAATGGAAAATAAATAACATAAACTCATATTTATCATCTATTATCACTGGTCAATTTTTTATTGCTAACATCCACCACACAAATGGATGGTTATCATTAGTAATTAATAGGATCTACATAATTTTTTTAAAAATATATTTTTTTCATATTGAATAATAAATAATATAAATATAGCGTGTTTGTTATTTAAATTTTATTATAATATTATAAATCAAAAATAATATTTTTTAATATATTCCAAACACTCAAATATTTTCTTAAAAAATATTATTCATAAATAAATTATTTTTTTATGAAATAAACAAATACTTTGTTTGGTCCATACCCAACACCAAAAATTAAAATGGTCAATACTCAATTCTATTTATTATAAAGACCAATATATTATAGGGATGGTGCACAATAAAATCAAGAAGGAGAACTTACTCTTTTTTTCCCTTGAAATTCCTTTAGACCAAAAATTGCCAACATTTTGTCTTCTCCTTAAAAAAGACTTAAGTCAAATTGCAAAACCCATGAACATATATAAAATGATGAAGTTATTTATGAGTTTCAAAATTTAAATTTGAGCAAGCTAGTGATTATGAAAGAAATAAATTTTAGTTCAATTACTAATAATGAATAAAAAATCATGAACGATTAATTCGTATTCATGAGTCAGATTAAGTTTGACGAGGAAAGGAGAAGAAATAATAATAATTTTGAGAGTGAATGACTAGAGTTACATGGTTGGATTATATATATATATATACATATTCACGGTGATTGGTAGTTCCTAAATTAAAAAAAAAAATGTAATTAAAAAGTCAAAGAATCAGAGCTTAATAGTAAAGATGAAAATCTGCAAGAGAAATGATACAAGAGATTTGAAAATATATAATTTTATCTTATATGGATCGATGGTGAGTGATAGAAAAAAGGAAGAAAATTAAATTTTGCAAATGAAGGTAACAAAGAATATGATAGAGAATTTTAAGATTTAGATATAAAAACTTAATAAATAAAAATTATGATATTGACCTCACATATCATTAATTTGTGAAAAAATTTGATAGGTTTTTTTATTTTATTTTTTTGGTACAAGGAAAGTGTTCAAAGAGCAGAACAAAGGGGGAACATTCCTAATAGAGAAAACACTCATGTGATCATGAACTATCGGAGGTGGAACTATATTGGGGTAGGACGAGTTGTAGGCCAGAGTAATTTAGAAGAAAAAATAATTAATGAATAATTATTATAAATTTTCTAATGTTTGAAATATTTAATTAAATTATTTTTTATATTTTAAAATTATATTATAAATTCTCTCTTAATTATCCTGCTATACTGAATATTCATTCCGTCATCAACAATAATCATGTATCGTTAATAAAAAAAAATCTAATCAAAATGAGTTCAAAATTTTATTTTAATGATAAAAATAGCCCTTGTGGCATATTGTCATCTTCTTCGCTTGATGCCAGCGCCTTAATTGATTTATCTCCTAACTTTTCAACGATCATTCTTGGAGATCAACAAACAATGTTTCTGCCCTTAAATTCTGAACCTAAAATTCGACATTTACTCGAAGCTTTCCTTCTAAAAGAACAATTCGACATTTACTCGAAGCCTTCCTTCTAAAAGAACAATCTTTCACAAAAACTCTCCTGCACAGGGGTCTATACCCAACAAGAGACGTGGCCGCAATCGAATCGGCCATGCTTCCCACCTCAACAAATTTAGTAGGTCGAAGCCCATTTGAAAAAGGAATCACCTTTTCAAATTTTAGATCTTCGCCTGCAAATCATGTATGAATTCCCAGCTTCTGGTACACTAAAACGAGCAGGGTATCTGTTCACACTGCGGCATCCATACTCAGAACTGTGATGAACAGGTTGGATGCCAATGACCATCTCAAATTTGTGTTTAGTTGAACTTTCCAATCCACGAAAGTGTAAAAGGGAACAATGAAGAATCTGATGGACCAAAACACATTATATGCATGCTATGAACTGGAATGGATCCACAATTGGTGCTAAAATTATCACTTGGGGATTATTTTTGTAATCTACAACCTTTGTTCTACATGTATCCATGAGGCTGAGAAAATCCATTGCTGGTATTGTTTTATTAGAATACAGATCTAAAGATCCCATAAGCTTTTGATTAAGCTCAATCCCATTATGTTCGCATGAAAAGGGTACTCTGCACAAGTCCTAAAAGTCTCAGAACCCAAGTTCCTATTTTGCTTCCCCATGTCAACCGCATTCTGATTTAGAAACTTCAGATCACGATTGCCATTTGTATTTTAACAGGGCGACAACAACCAAAGTTATGGCTGCGCAGATGCAGGCTCAGGTTGCTACTTCGGTTGTGATTTTCGGCTGTGGCGGCGCTGGTGGAGGAGAGCTCGACGAGTCCCGTGAAGTCTCTTTCCAGGCCTAGATTCGTCAAAGTGAGAAAGCAATTGAATTCCCACAATTTGAAATCCGTTGCTGATGTCGGTTTCAATCCTCCCCGTCCCGTTTCAGAACAGGAAGTTTCGAGATCCAGTGCATTCAGGTCGGGTAGGGGCGAAAATGAGGCATTTGTATTTGGACGGAGCGCAAGTGATTGTTTGGGTGAGAAGCAGAATTTGGATAGTCAAGTGATTGAACGAACGAGGAATGTGACAATTGGGAGTGGAAATGCGTTCCTCAATGACAACTTAAATGCTAGCAGGAGTAGAAGTGAATTTGTGTTTGGTAGTGATGGAAGGAAATGTATGAAATGAAATGAAAATTAACAGAGGGGTTTGAGAGTCATGAAATGAAAATTAATAATTGAAAATTTAAATGAAAGTAAGGACTATCAATATTTTCTATGAATTTAATAAAAAAATTTAACAAAATAACTTATTAGTATAACAAGTGAATCGTTTCCATACTCTTGTTGAATCACATTTCCATACTACAAAAACATTTCTGAGTTTTATTATTTTTCACGTTCCTTCCACATTTTCTTTATAAATTTTTAAAAAATGCCATTTCCAACTGTTGTTTCCATATTTTACCGTTTCCACATTTCCATTTCTATGCAACATAGATGGCAACTAACTAAATAAAAATATATCTCAAGGAATCAAAACTCATAGAGCCACTGATTAGAAATTAAAGGAAAAAAAAAATTGCAGATGGCTCCCACATATGCAGCAAGACTAAAATTAGCAATCAATTTGAAAGCATATTACTGCCATTTGTAAATCGAAGAAAAGACATAAGATCATAATAGCAAGGGCCAAAGTGAAATGCATCATTACAGTCATACTAAACTTGCCAAGAAGTCTAGAAATTCATGTCCACAACATAAGCAAAGGTCTCCACAAATATCATAATATCTAATTCAGCAATCACTAAAATAAAGACATCATTTTCCACAAAAAGGCATTGACATTAAATCCTTGACTTCCCATATGACCAAAAAACTCATGTCTGTTTGTTGCTTCGCAGATCTTGCACACTCAAACCTACAAACAAAGACACATGGACAGGTAATTAGACAAAAAAAGACCACAAAAATCAACCCTTTTTCAGGGACGTCAAATAGAGAGAGGCAAAGAAGTGTAAGTTTTCAATCTCCAAAAAATCATGATCCATGAGTAATAGATAACAAAACATAAGCAGAAATAGCAAGCTTTGTATTTGTAGACTAAATTTATACATGTATGAGAAGTGTATTTGAGTGGCCAATTTTTGACAACAAAGATCAGGATAATAACAAGTTAAAAACAATACGAGCAAGATTAATTCTTAATATACAATGACCTAAACACGATGATACACAGAAGAAGATATTTATATCATCACTAAACCACCCAATAAAAAAGAGACAAGAGAGTTCATACCAGGAGGAAGAGATTGCTTCAACTTGTCAGCCTTCTCAGAGTCAAAGACACAGAGTGTGTAAAGGTACTTGGAGCAGCGAACCTTGAACTTCACGACATCTCTACTTCTCTTGATCTTGACAGAGCGAGCATCCTTCCTTCTTGCTGTAAGAAGGAAATCCTTGATTTCATGGATTTGCTTAGGCTGTTAATGTGAAACAAAACAAAACTATAAGTTATTAGTGAACTAGAATTATGAGGATGACATAAAAATTTGATGATAGTTAAAAGAAGAATCACACAAATAAATTAAACAAAAAAGTATGAAGATACAGTGGTAAAGGCTTAGATTTATTCAGCCAACACATAAATGCAACAAAATACCAAATAATAAAGCCAATCCATTTTCCCAAAACATAATGATGAATGGGTATGCTACCAAATTTCCTCAAGAAAAGGACCATCTAATATTCATCCAACTTTAATCATGCAAAGGTCTTGCCTACCAGTTAATAGATTTATATTAAGTACAATTGACAAATGAAAAGGTCTTGCCTTCCAGTTAATAGATTTCTATTAAGTACAATTAAAAAATGAATAACTTGTATGGACTAACAGCTTCAAACTGCTGAAGTAACAGAAATGCAACTTTGCAAGATATTTGATAGAAACCAAAGCTATCTTTAGCTGAATGAAACAACTCATGCTCACCCCAGCAAAACTTATCCTCAAACAAATCATTCGAGTGATACCAATTACAACAAATTCGACTTTGGTTGACTGTCAAACGTCAGCATTAAGAAAACATTCAAAACCTGCAACGTCAACATCAACATACATCAAGTTGTCTGCTTCCAATTCACAATGTCTAGTTTCTAATTTTAACAAATTGCGTTGCAAAGATCAAAACTTCTGCATACCCATCGCCTTTTCAAGTCAAAAAATCGAAAAAAAAAATCAAATCATGGAATTACGCATAACTATGGTTAAAAATATCAAATCAATCTAATCCAACTTAACTAACAGAAAAAATAAGAAAGGACTAAACATACTTCTCAAACAAAGCAGCTGCGATAAAACAGATGTAAAACTGAAGCAATAAGATCAGTAGACATTACCATTTTTCTTGCCGCCTCCGTGTTGTCAAGACAGGGATGAGAAGCAGAGTCGTTTAAGCGGAGCTGCTCAGGTTAGAATTAATGTGACTATATACGTTTCATGTTCTGAACCCTAATTTCCGTGACCTCATGTTTCCATAAATACCCTTCCATTTCTGGGCTTTTATTGATGTAGGACACTGCACTTGGCCAAGCTCATGATGGATTTTATATGGTACTCTCCTGGACTCATCGAGGGCTGAAATGACAGGCTTCTATTTATTCTCTAATTATTTAACGAAAAATAATTTATTTGTAAAACAATATTTTTTGAGAAATATATTATTTTAATATTTAAAATATATTATAAAAATATTAATTTTTTATTTTGATTTATAAAATTGTAACAAAATTTGAACTACAAACATTTTATATTCGTATTATATATTGTTTAATATAAAAAATACATTAAAATGAAGATTTTTACATAACTAATCAATAAGTTAAGTATTTTATTGATGAAATTTAAATTTAAAAGCTAAATTAAGTCAATTTAAATTTACAAATATTCTGATTTGATTCAATTTTATTAAATCCTTAAAATTTGAAAATGAAACTCAGTTAAATTCGAATTTATAACTGATTTGACTACCTTAATTATAAGGCTATTAGTTAATTGATAAAATACAATTGAGCTTATTGGTGTAATTAATTGATAAAATACAATTGAGCTTATTGGGTTGCTGAAAAAATGTCAAGGAGAAAGAAAAGGGCTTCGGCATTCTTTTTTATTTTGTTATCTGCTTTTAGGGGATGTATATTGTTCTTTTCATTAAGCTTGTGATTGGGAGAAAGTAAAATAAGGGGAGAGGAAAATAAAAGAGGAAAATAGGAGGGAAAAGTTAATTTTCCTTGATTGGGAAGGGGAGGAAAATAGAGGGGGGAGGGAAAATAACTCAAATTTTTTCCCCTCAATTTTCTCTCCAAAATGGAGAGAAAATATTGAAGGAAGAGGAGATTTTGCAAAAATTATCATTCTATCCCTGGACAGTGTAGAAAATTACAGAATCTGAGTAAAAACCGAACCAAACTGGAAAACTGACCGAACCGATCTGGTTCAGTTCGGTTCAATTTGATCTCTTAATAAAATTGGTTTATTCAGTTATACTTTTTAAAAAAATCGGTTTTAGGTTTTTGGTTCGGTTTTTTATATAGAAAATAGAAAAATTTGAATTAACTGAAGTAATTAATAAATCAAACTCATTTGAATCGAACCAAATTTAAAATATATGTAATTTAATTGAATCAACTCAAACCGAACCTACAGAACCAAAGTTACTTAATTTGTTCTCATTTTCACTAGACAATTTCCAGTTAATATTTCAAAATTTAAAAAATATAAACTAAAATATTTTTGTTACATTTTAATATTTAAAAAATATAAATCAATCTATAAATATATTTTTTTAACATTTC